>JANHAO010018691.1:0-13492 GCA_026873985.1 Saraca asoca
TAATCTCCATATCCAATGAACTATTGTACAAAATGGACATAAACTAGTATGTTACTTCTTACTTCAATAATTGTCATCTAAATGACCAATGCAAAAAGAATATTTTCAGGTACAATGACATTGCCAAGCATGGATATGCTGCAATGGGAAGATCTAAGTCTACAGTAGAGGAAAGCTCAAGCCAAAATAACTCATCAACAGTACAAAATGCTTCTCACATAAAAACACTTTCTGGGCTGGGAGGGTAAAGTTCCAACCAACAGTTGCTTAATGCCGTCTTAAATTATATTCTTCTTTTCCTTTCTTAATTGCTAGTAATTCTTATTGGTTTAAGTGCAAGTTAATAAATTCCAATACTGTGTTTGTTTAACTCAGGGTCATGATTGGGATAGGAGAGCAGGTGTACTCGGTACTCCTTCTGAGTGTTTTCTTCCTTGAGGTGATGTATATATATATCTTAATTTTGCTTTATATATCTCAGAGATATTCCTTTGGTTTTTTCTTGCATATTGATAAGCAAGTGAATATGACTTGATATGCGATAAACTAGTCTTACATTGTTATAATTTACTATTTGAATGACAACCAATTTCTGATGGCTTATACAGGTCTATGCTACAGGATTTATACCGTACATAGGGAAGGTGCTCAATTTCTTGCTTCTTTCCTGGATGTATGCATATTATTGCTTCGAGTATGTGGTTCGTATACACCTTTGCTTGAAATCTTCCCTGTACTGTTCTGTCCATGATTTACAGCATGCTTTCTTAATAGGTACAAATGGAATTTCAATGAAGTGGCTCTCGACAAAAGGCTGGACTACTTTGAATCTTCCTGGGCTTTTTTTGCTGGGTTTGGTAATATGTTTGTCACTGGAACTCATGAAGTTATTTACATTTTTCAACATTTTATGCCTTTTAGCTAGAGAAAAATCATATTGTTTGGCTTCCCTGTCATGTTTGATTCGGTGCTTTTGACTTGTGACACAACTCATGTATGACCTTATGAACCACCCTTCATTTTTCTGACATCTATATTCACTAGCAAGATTTGAGATTTTTAGACAGGTCATATTCTGGAGTCTGGACTAATATTTTGTGGTGATATCTTTAGTCAGTTCTGTTAGTTGTTATCAGATTATGTATGTTTACTTTCTGTGCATCCTATGCATCTGTGTATTTATATCGTCACATAACTTGTATCCTTAAAATATTAGATGAACAAAGGAAATAAATAGAAAAATCATTGTGAAATGAAAAGATGATATTTATTATGTAGTTCCTTCATGAATGATATTAATAGACAAAGTTAATTGAAAAACTTTGAGCCCTTAACCCTTATTGTGCTTACTTGTGTATCAATTAATATACGTTTGTAATAGTGGTAGTGCTGCTGATGGTTAATGAGTTAATCTTTTGTGAATTATGTGTGAAAGGATAAAAGAGGAAAGGGGTTTAGGAAGAAAGCTGGGATTTTCCACTATTTGTCAAGTGTGAATATTATCGAGGAGAATGCCATGCTATTGCAGACTTATTGTGACCTTGTTGGCATATTAGAGTTTAAAATTTCCAGCCTAATATTAAGAACTTAAGTGCTTTATTTTTAAAGAATACATTTTAAGAGTTGTAAAACAGGTGAATATATGTATACATCCGTAAAAATGCTTAGTCACTCATGTATTTATTTATGGCCTTCCAGGAAGCCCTTGTGTTTTGGCCATATTCTTTTTCTCGCCTCTCGTGAGCTATGGAATTATGGCTATACTCTATCCACTAGTATGTGTGACTAAGTTCATTTTTCTTTCTTTCTTTTTTCTTCCTCCTAAATTGGATTTGCCATTTGAATGCATCTTATCTTTTTATTATTCAAAACTGAAATATCATGTTATATTATCATAAACTTGCACATCTTTCAGTTTGTTTTAACTGCAACCGGGTCTAGGGCTGAACAAGAAATATCTTTTGAAAGACGCAAATGGAGAGGTGCACGAATGGGAAGGCTTCCAATATTTTATGTCGCAGACAATGTGTCGTAAGCTCTCTATGATCAACCCTTATTGCATTATTAAGCTTAACTGCTTAACAGAAGATCTGAAAATGCATCCCTATGGTGATTAATGGTCTTGTATGACAGATAAAAGTCCAATGACTCCAATCATTGTTATAGTAACTTGCAAGTTGGTAAATCATGACTCAAAATGCTTTGATTTAATAATTATTTGTTAATTTTGTGGTCCTTATGTAATATCCGTCTTGGTTATCAGCCACTTCCTTCACATTTCTCATCCCTTTATCTCCTCTGTCTGAATATATGAAATTATGAACTTTTAAGTAGAGAATCTGTAGAACTATATTTAAGTTGGCTAGTTTCTTTGATTGCAATTGTCTTGCAACAGCTCACATCATTGAATATAAACAATAGGTATTCAGAAGAAGTGCACAGCAAAGATATCATCACTATGTGTGCTCTGGATGGAAGTAATTAAGATTCAACTTTTCAATTATAACTCACCTGTTATGCCAGTAATATTGAGAGGCTGAGAACTTGTGTTGCTATCATGTTAGCTCAGTCTTTCACCTTTATGTTTGTATTGTGAACTATTTAGAGTGTTGCTGCTGTTAGAACGTTTGTTGTTATCATGCTAGCTCAATTTTGTGCATACCTTCATTGGCCTTTATGTAGGATGTGGGTGCTATCTTTTTTTTCCCTTGAAAACTCGGGACAAGATGCAAGACAGTAAAGCAAACTAAGATTGTTATTGGCAATCCTTCTGCCATAGGTGATGACTGGTAAGAACACAAGAAGCACTGTCAGGATTCTATTCCTAATTTTAGTTAATTCTTAGGGCGATTGATTGCCTTCCCTTTTTTCTTTTTCCCATATTTTCTTCTCCCAATCAGACCATAAAAATATGGTGATTTGTTCAGTGATACATTTTATGTTTAATGCTATAGATTAAATACTATGGTAACAAGCAGATTCAGCAGGCTACACACCAAGTATAGTTTGACTTAAGATGCTGAAGTTAAGGTAATTAAGCTACCAAGCTGACAGATCTATCCTGCTTATTGTGCATATTGTCAACTGTAGTTAAAAGATGATTGTACACTTGTATGGTTGTCAAAAAGGAGGCAGTGAGTGAAAGAATTGGAGATTGAAAACTGATGATGGATGTTGACTTCACACCGATGAACCATGGATGCTATGTTATGCATATTGGTTAGACATGTAATAACTTATTTCTGCTTTTTCCAGCTGTGTGCTGATATTGCATTTATCTTGAGTTTCACTCATTCCTTCTTCCCCTATGAACCAAGTAATATGTGCATGAAGTGCTTTGTTTGGCTGAGTGGAGTCTTTTAAGCCAAAACTAGCTAATTTGAATTTTGATTTGTTGACTCAAAAGTTTAGGAAATAGATAGGTTGCTTCCTGTCGACGGAATTCACCGCAATTTCCAAGGGTTAAAAGTAACATTTGTAGCACATAATATGGGTTATGTTTCGGTGTATTCTTGAGAAGAAAATTTATATGGATATTTATTTCTTATTATTTTTTCATAGAAATTTTAAAAAAAAAATTATAATTTTTTATTGTAATTATAAATGATGAAGTTGTAATTTTTTATATATATTTTTGTACATTTTCACGTTAAATTTTAACAAAAAAATTTTGAGTTCATGCAGCAGCAAAACCTTACAAATATTTGAAGAAATTATTTTATTTTGTTTTATTTTTCTTCCGAAGATAATTGAGGGGAGAAACAGCGAGAGATAGGAGAGAATCAATGTCCCCTAATTTGAAGCCCACCGGCTGAATTGTTGTCCACTCAGTGAGTCTCGCACCGAACCCGCACTTACCACCCTTATGATTGGATCACGTGAAGCGCGTGATACTTTCTTTCTTAATTAATTAATTTTTTATTTATTAAACAAAAAATTGAAAGGTGGTCCCCAAAAGTTTGGACCAATGTCTCCACAAGTTGATATTAGTAGTCTTTTATGGCTGCAGGACCACCCATTTCTCCATTAATACCGTCCCTTTGGTGTTTCAGATAAATTATTATGATATTATGATTTCCTTAGTCGGACAAACCAAGACACCATTTTCCATAAAACATGTCAGAAAATATTTTAAGAAATCTTACGAATTCTTTTATTAATTTCATGTCCAGGTCAAGACACACGCCTTCTTTTTAATACAAAATTTAATAATTTTTATTAATTTAAGGTAACTAGTCTAAACTTTTTATTGGATTTAAATTTAATATATTATCAATATAAATTAATTTTATATTATCATTAATTTATGTATTATTATGTCATTAAAAATTATTATAAAAAAATTTTAAATTATTCTTATTTTTTTAATGAAGTAATATCTTTCTATTCATTAATAATATAAACAATTTTACATCAGACCATCAAATTTAAACTTTTTGTTATTTCTAAAAACGCAAATACTAACAATCTACCTCTTTACGGTTTCTCAAAAAAGGTAAAGCTAATTATAAACAATTCATGGATATTTATAAGGGTGTAAGTGTCAATTTTCAAAATAAATGACCGAAAATTGCCTGAGGATAGTGATTGTAATGACCAAACAACTCAACTCTAGTTTTAGTTATAAAGATAGCAATATTGTGTGTAAATGGCCTATTTGCCTTTTCTTTCTTTCTTTCTTTCTTTGAGTGTACAAGTACGATAGTAGATACTTATCCCGCCGTGAATATGCTTTAACAATTTAGAAATTGGGCTCTCTTTCACTGTCGTCTGTTTTATCGGCAGATTTTTTTCAAAATTTTTTTATTTATTTATTTGTATTCAAGCAAAAAGCTTTATTAATAAAATAATATATAATATTATAATAATTATTATTTTAGAAAATAATAAATATTATTTTTTATCATTATCCCTACATATAATATTAAGCAGATAGAATATTTTTTATTATTTTAATATTTTATAGTTACAAACATAAATAAATAAAATTATTCATATAAAAAATATTTTTCATCAACACAAATACCACCTTAATTTAATATCCGAAAATGATTCAGAATATCCTTATCTTTATTCTTAGAGTGGCCTGTGACTTGGCACCCCCGCCCAAATGTCACGGCAAATTGTATTTAGTATATAAGAATACTACATTACAAAAAGAAGGATAATTTTTTATATACTTATAAGGTGCACACTTATAATAAAAATTAAAATTTTTTACTTTAAATTTTGATAAAAACTTATAAAAATTTTAATATATAACCATATATCATAAATAAAAAAATTTACCCCATCAATTTATTAAACAATTAACAAATTAATAAACCAGGACCTCGTGATTGAGAAAAGGATCTCCTCTTTTGTAGACTTAGGTATGTTAAGTAGCCTTATTCTTCACTCCTGAAAGGTGAACGGCAAAGCAGCAAAAGAGAATCAATGGCTGAAAGTCCAAGGACCACATAGCAAACGAAACCACCCCCCCCCCCCAAAAAAAAAAAAAGAAAAAACAACCAAACAAAGGATTTTGAGGTCTCGAAATTGGGAATAATTGGGTGATGAATGGATTTAGAATTTTTTTTTTATTGTTTTTCTTTCCTTAAAGAAAAATAGGTACAAAAATTTTATGTATAATAAAATTTATATATATATATTTTAAATTTAACAAGGGAATTATGAGAAGAAAAATTAAAAAAAAAAAAAGGGACAAATCCACCTAAAATTCAGTGTTGAAGTCAACACCAAAGTCATTTTCTTTGTCGTCCTCCCGTTAACGCTTATCACCCTTCAATTTTTGCAACCTTCATTTTTCTTTGATTTTCTTTGTACAATTAAAGTTGTACAGTACTTTTCAACTTTTGCAGTTGACATTAACATGCCAAACAACCCAATTCAATTATTTTTATGCATTATCCTACTCTCAATTATTTAAAGATAGATCATTTATGTTTAGCCGACAAGATTTGCAAGAAAATTTCTAATCACTTGACATAAAAAAAAAAAAAACACTTTCACATAGTACAAGAATTAAATTCACTATAAATTAAATTATACAATCCAAATTTGCGCTCCAGAATCGGTCTTTAATTTTAAAATGAGAAATATATATAATATCTTGATTGAAGTATTAAAATTTACATTTTTTGAAAAAAAAAATCATTTAAATTGTTATGGAACCAAATCTACCATTTTAAACACACACACATATATATAAAAAAAAATTACAAATGTGAATGGCATTTATATATATTTATATAAAGAATGGCACATTTTACCAAAAAAAAAAAAGTCACAATTTACTTGCATGTAAAATCCTAAAAATTTTAAGAGACACTCATTAATTTTTTACACAAAATAACTTGCATCACTGTCTTTTATAAATTTATACTTTCTTTCTTAAATAAATGGAGGTGAACCAGGTGATCCACGTCCATGAATGCAATACGTATAATAAAATAGTGGTTCACTCTTGTTTAATTTGGATAATAATATTCATTTACATATACTTAATACATTTTTTTAGTATAAAAAAATTAACTGATCTTTATAACTTTTTTCCACAAAGTAACTTTTTTTTTTTTGTAAAAAAAATTTTGCTAGAAACTTTAGTAATAGAAATACAAATTTTTACACATTTATCACACATAAAATTTTATAAAAAATAGTACTGAATACCTACTCGTTGAATAATTGTTTGAAGAAAACATATAATCCAAAAACAATAGTATTTGTATAAAAGATACTGTATTAAGAAAATAGCAATAAAGAGTCAATAGGGAAATTACTATATTTTAGAAAAATTATAAAAATAAATGCTTTAATTTATTTTTTTAAATAAGGTGCGGAGGGAGAGGGAGAAAAAGACCAAAGTGGTTCTGGTGAAGATCTCTTTTGGATCTGTAACCTCTTTTTTTATTATTATTTTCGAAAATGTAAAAATAAAATTTTTATTTTAAAACACAATTTTTTTTTCTTCAGGGACCCTCCTTTAATAGATCCGGATCCCCTGCTCATCTTCATCTTTAAAGATGAACAGTCTGCTCATCTTAATGAGAACCATCAGATGCATCTTAAACGGTCCAGATGCATCTTCAATTAAATAATTTGATAGGATAATGTGACACATTCTTAATTAAAGAATACATCTAAATTATTTAAAATGTATCTGATGACTCTCGTTAAAGGATGAGCAGCCTACTTATCTTTTAAGATTGAACAGGGATCCAGTTCACTCCTTTTAACAGGAGGAGAGGATCTTTTTCCTATCCCTTGTGAACTTCTTTGTTGTGTATTTGATGAATTATTTATCTCTCTCCAACTCTAATTGGAAAGCGGAAACCTTGAATATTCTGCTCAGTGGGCACTACACCCTTCAATTTTGATCATTTAATTAATCTTTTTAAACTATTTTTTTTTAAAAAAAATCTATCTTATTTTTATTTTTCTTCTTATGGTGTAATAGATTTTCTCCATTTTTACTTAAAAAATAAATAAACTTCCACTTGGGATAGGAGAATTTGTTAATTTTTAGTCAAATGAAGGGAAAAAAGGATGTTGACCTCTATGTTCCAGTAGAAGAATGAGAGAAAAGAAAAACATGGTGACCAAAAGATAGAATCAGCGCCAAGTCAAAGCTACTGAATTTTCTCTCTTAAATCATTTTCATTTTTTTTCCATATATATTTTAATACAAACAAGCAAATAACAATACCAAGAGCAATTTCCTCCTATACAAACTCCCTCTGCTGCCTGCTACATGTCAGTCCCTTTGGACTAAATTTAAATCATCAAACACATAAAAAGTCACATACCCAAAATCCTCCCTTAAATCAAGCTAAACAAATCAACTTCCTAAAGAGAGTAAAAATTGAAGAACACTGCAATAACATCTAAAAAACTCAATTCTTATGACCATCATATCATTTTTTTTAAGCATTTCACTCATCACAAATTCAACTTTCAATCTGCAAAATCAAAGGAACAAACCCAATAAAAGCTGTTATATACAAATGAAAGACCAAACTAACCAAATTCTTCTTGTTTTCTGGTGATCGTCACTGAGAACTATTGGGCCCTTCTTCTCCTCCACTATCTGTAGCTTGGTGATGCTCCAATGGATGCCTTTGTTGCTCAGAATTCACATTCAAACCACTTCTTGAGTATGCATTTAGAGCTGCCAACATACCCAAGTTGGACTCAGACATGCCTAATCCCAGATGCTGAGATGTTTGTTGAGACATTAACATGGAACCCAATTGCAGAGCATTTCCCCTTCCACCTTGAAATTCCAGATTTCCAGGAAGATTAAACCTTGGCATGAAATGTAAGGGAGCCTGTAATGAATTCCCACCGCCAGCTTGTGCAGTGGGAAACGGCCACATCTGCGTTTCTGGCCCAGACCCAGGTGTAGCAGCCGCTACAGCTGGGCCTCCAGCACCTCCGGCCGTCACCGGTAACATCCAGAAAGTGCTACCGGCGCTACTGGTGGGAGCTGGTGCCACTGCCCACATGGCTGTGGCGGGTAGTATATTGGAAGTACGAAGTAGCCCGGAAGATCCTGCTTCTGGTTGTTTTGGTAACTGTAAGTTGCTTTTGAATGCCTTAGGTGAATTTCCATCACCATCACCACTTTCATTCTGTGATTGATTATCTTCCTTGAAAAGATCTTCCCTGAAGCGTTTTCTCATAAAATTCTCCGTGGAGTCACCGCCAGTATCTCCGCCGCCGCTTGGAAGCGCGTTGGCAATTTGGTCTGCTGTCATTAGATGAGCTTGATGCTGCTGTTGCGGCTGATGGTGGTGAGGGTGAAACCCTAGCAAAGCCGGATGCTGAAAAGCTTCTTCGTAAGGATAGTGATGATGAGCGAGAGCCAAAGCTCCATGAAACGTATGAGGAGCGGATTTCGACGGCGGAGCCGAAAGAGTAGAGCCACTACTCCGAAGCGACATGTTAAGAGTCGAGAAATTCGCTGGAATTGTTCCGGTCCCGGTGGCGGCGATGATCGCCGGCTCCGCCTGCTGAAGCAACCACTCAATCGTTTCTCCGTCGGACTTGTGGCCCAATTCTCTGGTCAACTGGAAAACCCTAGCAGCACAAGTCGCTGGCATTCGGATTCTCCTTCCTCGACCGTCCACCTTGGTGTGTCTATCCTTTGTGGATCGCTTAGGCGGGTTGGTAACCGCAGCCGCCGTTGTTGTCGTTGATGATTGTTGTTGACTTTGTGTTTTCTTGGCGGAATCAACGATGCCTCCATCAGATCTGGTGGCGATGGCCAAGGAGGCATCAATGAGGTGAGGAGTAGTGACGGCAGAAGCAGAAGCTGAAGACGATGGCGAAGAATTGGAAGAAAGAGTTGATGGGGAAGAAGAAGAAGAATTAGCAGTACTGCCATGGGAGAGGCCAGCTTGGATGGAGATGGGGCCCATATTGATGAAGGGAGGTGATGGTGAAGAAGAAGGGGTTGGTCTGCCATGAAAAGGGACCACAAGCTGATGTGAAGAAGATAAGTGTTGGTGTTTTTGAAGGTGATGACTGCTGGTTGAGGTGGTGTTGCTGCTCTGCGTCTTGTTGTTTTGCAAATCTGATAGTTCCATTTAGGTGGGGAAGGTGTGGGGAACTGAGAATTTGGCAAAGTTTTTTTTTTTTTTAAATATTCTTTTTCTTGGGTTTCAAAGATGATTTATCACTGCCCCATTTTTTGCGCTGCTCTTCTGTATATGTCATGATCCCCACACTCTCATTTTGTTTCGTTTTTAGAGAGAGAGGGAAAAAGACGGGCGTCTTAGAGAGAGAATGGGAGACTAAGAAAAGTTCCCAAAAGAAAAAAAAATCTGTCTGAAGGATTGGAGTTTGGACCCAAGTGAGACTGGAGACTGACTGTGTTTGTTTTGTGGGGTTTCTTGGTTTTTGATTGACTGTTCTAGAGATGGACAGAGATGGAGAGACAGAATGAGTGCGTAGCTTAAAGATTTTGGAGAGAGAAAGTACTTTAAAAAGACAAACAAACTTAGCAGAAAGAAACCCACTCCACATATACCATAAAAATGTCTTATTTCTCAACTAGGAAGAAAGAGAAGAGATATAAAAAAAAAGGGGGGAAATCCATGTTTTAATCCTCAAAATTTAGAAACGCTATCATTTCATCCATGAAATTTTCTGATCATCTATTTTAATTCTTGAATTTTCATTCCATTAGAAGAATTGTCCAATCATTTTTAAAATTTTATTAATTAGAACAAAATAAATTTAAATAATATATTATTTTATACGTTAAGATATAAAATATATTAAGTACAAAAAAATTAACTACACATGATGAAAATAGTCTATCAAATATGCTCTAATGCTATAAGTTAGTACTTGAACAAAATTTCAATTAATGTGAGCAAAAATATTTGAAAGAGTGAATACTGAGTGATATATATTGGTGAGCATATCATTTAACATGTTTTTGACTGAACGGCATGTGATCACATGTCTTCAGTGTACTAAATATTATTGTGAGAATCTCACTAAGTGGTTAGTACCGGCACATAATTTATGTTGGCCTAATTATATTTTTTATCATTTATTTATTAAGACAGTTATTTCATACAATATTCATCTGACATGTCCCAAATTATTTGATTAAGAAGATAACTAATTGACAAAAGATGACCTATACCTAATATCAACTTTACTTAATTTTCATCAATCAATTACTAATCAAACGATAGGGAGCGATCATTTTAAGCTATCTCCATTATTATAAAATATCTATCATATGTTTTCATCTCATTCACTGTTTGCATGAGACTTTATATTGTTTAAGCTATTGTCCATTCACAGGGAATGAAATTAAAACTTTGGTTCATCACATCGATAGGTGCTACAGTAGCATGTTGATGGCAAAAGTTCCTTAATTTGATGCTCACATTGCTTCTTCCTCAATGCTCTCAACACAAAATCGCTTGTAGATTATGAGGAAGAGAAAATGGGTGAGCCGACCCAAATGGACAATCATAGGCATACGGTAGCACATTCGGTGGTTATTCCTCCGAGTACCTTGCTAATGTGGCCTGGTGCTAGCCATGTACGCAAGAGTGCTTCTTCAACAAAGGCTGCTAGCGATTGAACAAGTCAAGTCAGACAAAATTTAACATAACAAAAGTGCAATTGGATTAATCCACCCCAAACCAGCACCTTATTTAAAACAAGGCCAGCTTCTATAGCACCCAAACATTGAAAGTGGAGCTATAGAAACTAAGTTTTGTATCCATTAATTCCTTTCATGCATCAGAACCTATTCTACTGATTTTTAACAAATGAAGGCAAGCACAACTTATTAGTTCAATTTTCTTTAATCTATTTTTAACAAAAACGATATCTTTCTTAACAAGTTAGTAGCTTTTCACTTTTCACTGGAGATATATTCAGTCAGGTGAAATTTAACATGACAAATCAGTTTTTTCTATTTGAACTTGTGATACGTTAAAAAAGAAGAATCAATTTTTCAAAGAGAAATTTAAGAATTGATAATGATAGTTGGGATATTTCAAAGATGAAATCATTATTGCTTTCAAATATTAGACAATAAAAAGTGAATTGTCTAAAAAATAGGGCAATAGCTTTTATATGCAGCTTTTAAGTTTTTATAAAAATTGTGATTTTATGACATATTTTTTGTATTTTTATAAATTGTTATAATTTTGTATAAAATTTACAAATAATAAGTACATAAAAAGAATATATTCATAAATTAAAATTACAACACTTTTTTTTTTTTTTTGAAATGGTAAGTTTTATATGAAAAAATTATAATATGTGATGTACCGTTATTAGCAAGCTAATAACTTTTCACCTTTCAGTAGGGACATAATGAGTCAGCTAGAATTTAAACGTGCCAAAATAGTCTCCCATACCTTAAGAAAGGAGGGACCAATTTTTCTAACTAATAAAAATATTTTAAGAATTGATAATGACAGTTAGAATATTTCAAGGATGAAATCATTATCGCTTTCAAATCATAGATAATAAAAAGAGGATTTAGTTTAAAAAAATAGGACAATAATTTTATACTTAGTTTTCTGAATTTTTATAATATGGTTTTTGTATCCTTATAAAACATTATAATTTTATATAAAATTTACAAATAATAAATACATAAAAAGAACTAGTCAATGAATTAAAATTTGAACACATTTTTTTTGAAATGGTAAGTTTTTATATAAAAAAATTATAATTTGTGCTGAAAAATTTTCAAAAAGTAATTTTTTTAATAAAACTTACAAATTTTGAACACATTTTACAAATGTGAATATAAACAAATCCCTTAAAAAATATTAGGGTCACAATTACATTAATTCTGTGTGGTACCTTTATTTTATCCTTACCATGCGATAATAAATTTTTACTATATTTTTACTTTTCAATTTAATCTCTATTTAATTTTTATTTTTAATTTGATCTTCAATAGATTTAATCTCTGGTAAGCAAATTCTCCTATCTATCTATTTCACATCTTGTTAATTAAAATAATGATTTAAAAGCTTAAAATTTAATACAATCCCTTCAATATTTATGTAAACATTAAATATAACCTGAATAATAAGATTAAGTTCATGTGAATTAAAATAAAATTTTATCAAATGATAGAAAGAAAAAATTAAAATGATAATACTATCTCGATTTTTAAATTAAACTCATGTGATAAGTTTAAAATATAAAAAGTGCCATGTAAGCTTTGGAGGGTATTACATTAGATTTTAGTTTTCTATATTATTAATTTTATTAATTAGGTTAAAAACATAAATAAAGAAAAATTATAATAATGAAAAATTAAAATATTATTTTAATCTTTTTCTACTATGTAAACAATCCAGAATATTTCCACCCCTGGATCTCGTAGAAAAGGAATGTAAAAGGTTGGCCTTTTAAGACCCACAAATATGCCTGCTAAATTTTTGCAGGTGCATGTTAGTTCAGCTACATTCGAAGTCATTAGATTGATATGTGAGTATATAAACTAATATGCATACAAATAAAACGGAAGCATAAAGGATCGAATTACCTCCAGCTATTGCTATTTTAAGTTGCTGGTTCTTCTGATTTTGTGCACTGTCCGGGAGCTTCCAATGCAAGCTTTGATCACTGAATGATGGTCTTCATTGTATGGATTTGCACCTTGCATTAGGGACCCTGAGCTCTGCTTATATAGACTCAATCCATCATTGAGTTTTCTACAGTATATTGGCCATTAATGAAGAGATAATGTTGGCTAAAAATTTGCATGTCTACCGGCCTATGTGTCCTCCTAGTTGCCCATTATTCCAAAGTTTCGGCTGTATATATTTCAACTATTCTATCCTATAGCCTACAGCCTCATTTTTTACTTCTTCAACTTGCCGTCTTTAGTAATTCCCGTAGTCAGTTAACTTATCTTACATTCTCTCACTTGGCCAATATATATCTGAATTTACCAAAGTAAGAAAACAAATACACGAATCATAGCGATAGT
>JANHAO010018692.1:0-13506 GCA_026873985.1 Saraca asoca
CATTTTAAGCTTGGGCCCCTCCGTTCTGAAGGTTTCTTCCCATCTTACTTGTTTAGTTGCTCGATCATAAAATTCAGTGAGGTCTCGAGTGGGGGACTTGTAGAGGCTTCTGTATAGTTTGCCATCCTTGTGAAGTCCCACTGAGATAGCTGTCAGAATGCTTTCCTCCGAGGGGTTTTCCACGGAGTTGGCCTCGTGTCTGAACCGAGCTATGTAGTCTTTGAGCGACTCGTCCCTGCGCTGGAAAATCATCGCAAGGTGGCAGGGAGGCGCGAGTTGTCTCTGCAGCGCTCGATATTAGTCAATGAATTTCTTCTAATAATCCTCCCAGTTGTCAATACTGCGTGCGGGGAGGCGTCTGAGCCAAGCGCGAGGTACTGCCCCTAATGTGACGGGAAAGACACGACACTTCATTAGGGGTTCGATTAACTCTTTAACTGTGTTTTCCAGGGCCGATCGAGATTGATCGGGCGTTTGCACCTCTTGCATCCCAGGCGTGACAGTGTGTTGAGATGCTGGGGCCATAGAACTCTGAGTTGTTCTCCCTCGGGTCATTGCTAAGCAACAGTGGAGATTTCGAAGAGCAGATGACTTCCCCACAGACGGCACCAAAATATTGACGGTGAAATTCAGTTCGTACGGAAGGCCGGAACTTCAGTTAACAAGGTATGAGTTTCGGGAATCAATGACGCTCCTGAAGGGTTGTAGGAGGTGAGCTGGGAGGAAGAAAGACGATGGTTTTTAACGTGGTTCGGCCAAATCCAGGCAGCACCGGACTCTACATCCACGGTGGAGGTTTTATTAATATCGAATGATTTGCAGGAGTTCTGCTTACAAGATCCCCTCCTCCCCTTCTCTAACAAGGCAATCCGAGGAAAGAGTGGTTTCATGCATTAATTGCTGGCTACAGTTGTGTTACATCAAATAAATGAGAAAAGACAATGAGAAGACCTTATTCTGTCTATAGGCTGTGGAAGTAGGCTTCTTAGGCCGACAATGTAGATTTATAGCCGTTACCGTGTCAGGCAAGATACTCTGTTGTCTCAAACAAGAGCTTCTTGGTTTGGGAAGGCCGCAAGGGTTGCTACAGCGAGTGCGAGTGGAGCGATCGACTATTATGTCGGGTCGAACCTTGAGCTCTTACTACAGAGTAGCGTCGTCGCTGAGGTGTATCTTGCGGCGTCGCAATATCGTGACAAGCGAGACACGGTTTGGTACTTTGTTAATTTGACCAAATCTCCTCGAAAGCTTCTTGTTGAAGCATGAGGACTGGTCTCCACTTCCTCGGGGACTCGTTCTTGCGAGGCCGATTTTGGTATATGACAATAAGTATAAAGATCCAATCAAAACTTTTAAACTATAAATATTTGAGTAGAAATTGAGTAAAACTATAAGAAAGCAACGAAATAATTTAACCTATAATATATCTAACTTATTTGTTATCATAATCCATTCAATATAAAATAAAAAGGTTAACAAAGATTTTAGTACTTATAGTTTTACTGAATTTGCAATTTATTCCTTATAATTTTATTTATATAATTATTTCTTAAAGTTTAAAATCATTTATAATCAAGTATTTGCCATCAATTAATAGAATTTTAGATGTATACTAAATTTACATACTAGTATTTTACTTTTACTCACTTGATATGTTTACTTCACCAATATTGATTTTCTAACCTTTATTTGTCATGTAGAAAATCATCTTCATTATTTTTTTAGCAAAAGAAAAAGGAATTTATATATTAGTAAAGATTTAAAAGAGTAAGTTTTTTTTTTCCTGAAACCATTTATAGAGAACAACAAAAAAAAAATAGAATTCCAACTGGATTTTAAGTTAGCTCCTATTATATAGATTTAATACAAGATTAGGGACTTGATAAGAAAGAGTTGGAACCTTGGAAGGGAGTTTCATATTGAAGATGGTGGCCCTAACTATTATATCTTTCATTTTCCAACTCCTAATATTACAAGCAAAATTCTAGACACTACCCTATAGAATATTATGGGGACCTGCTAAAATTGTTCGACTGGCATCAAGCCTCTAATATACAAGAGGTAAACTTTAATCTTGCTAAGTTATGGACTTAAGTTCATAATCTACCATCAGAATTTATGAATGATAATAATGCTAAGAGGATTGGTAAGAGAATTGGAGATGTTATGGAGATGGATTTGGCCATTGTAGATGGAAGTATAATTAGATCATTCCTGAAGTTGAGAATCCAAATAAACATCTTTCAACCCTTCGCTATTGGAATGTGGATCCCCAAAGGTGAAGATAAAATTTAGGTTCATTTCAAATATGAAAAGCTCCAGAATATTTGTTTTCATTGTGGGGTCATTGGGCATGAGGTTAGGTTATAGAAATTCTAAAAGGAATTCTTTAGAGAAAGATAAATAAAGAAGACATGGAACTTAGATGTGTACCACTGGTCAGAATTAATAGCTTTGCTAAAGCCAGAACTATAGTTTCTAAACCAGATAATCTTTATGGAGGAGTTGGTACTATGGGGTTAATTCCCAATAAGCTAAAATCAGGTCATATATTAGTTACAAATAAATCAATGGAAGTTGTGTCAAATTTATTAAGGTTGACTAGTGTTGAAGCTGAAAGTCATTAGGCTGGTACAAAAAATAATTAGTCTTATTCTAAGGGAAAAGGTTATATAGGAGTACCAGCTACATCTAATAACACTAATCTAGGGCTAGTGGAGTCTAACTGTAAGAAAGATTCTATTCAAGAGGCTTTTCAGATTTCAAAAAAACTCAAAAAGAGAAGACCTTATAGATGATAGGTTAAGAAGAACTAGAATGAAAATCCAATTTGATCATTCAAATTTTATTGAAGGAGCTTTTGATCCAAGTACAAATATAAAGAAAATAGTCAAGATCTCTCACTGGAAGAATTTTCTACGATTGAGGAGATGGGCCTTACTATGCCCCCAAAATCTTTGGAGAATGGGTATTGAAGTGGAAGTAATATAGAGCTCTGAAAGATTAATTCATTGTCTTATAAAAAATGAGGGAGGTAGTCTAAAATGGTTTTTAACATGAGTGTATGGGTTTTCATATTATGAAGATAGACATCAACTATGAGAGCAATTGTGTGATATCCAGGCTATCATGAGGGATCTATAAGTTATTTGAGGAGATTTTGATGCTCCATTATACTCGAATGATAAGCAAGGAGGCTTAACTATAGGTAATTCCAATGATGTTGCCTTTCTCAGTTTTATGAATACTTTAGGTGGAACTGAGTAATCTTTCCATGGTTCCACTCATACCTGGGATAATGGTCATGCTAACTCTTAAGTAATTAAAGAAAGGTTGGATAGTGTTGTGTGTAATACAAATTGGAGATTAAGTTTTCCTATGGTAGCTATTTCTCATTTGACTTGTAGTGTGTCAAATCATTTTCCTATACTATTAGATACACAATTCAATAAAGATTATAAGCCAAGACCATTCAAGTTTATATTTGAATGGTTAAGGGATGAATTTTATAAGCTTGTTATTGCTAAGGTTTGGGAAAATTCATATGCTGGTTCTAAAGCATTCTAACTTTCATTCAAACTCAAGAAAGTGTATAAAAAGCTTAAGGAATGATATAGAAGACATTTTGGTTTTATTTGCACAAAACTTTAGGCTTTACATAATGCTCTTAAGGAGGTGATCTCTACAGAACCTACAATGGAAAGTACACTTTTGGAAAAATTTATTAAAATGAATATAGCTAAACAACTCAAGAGGCAATAGAAAATTTGACACAAAAAATAAAGAGAGATTTGGGTTAAGGATGGAAATTGCAATTCTAAATTTTACTAACTATCTGTGATTAGTGTTGTTGTTGTTGTTGTTGTTGTTGCTATTATTATTATTATTATTATTATTAGAAGAAGAAGAAGAAGAAGAAGAAATTGAATCGTTGACATGAAACTTCCTTCTGGCTGGATATTGAGGAATAGTGATCAGCTGGAGAATTATTTTTTGAAAAGTTTCCAAAATATGTTTTCTAGTACAAGTCAAAAGCATTTTCTAGTGATCTTAATGGCTTAAGTCAACAAACAATTATTGAAGCTAAGAATGCTTAAATGTGTGAAATTACTTATGGGAGAGAAATTTGGGAAGACCCTAAAAGCTATACCAATCTTTAAGCACTTAGACTTAATGGTTTTATGGTCATTTTCTTAAGAGATGTTAGGATATAGCGGGACAACAAGTGGTGCAAATAGTGTAAAATTTATGCTAGATAGGATATCTTTTAAAAGAACTTAATGTAACTTTTATAATATTGGTTCCTAAGTTTGTTGGTGCTAATCAATTTGGAGATTTTTGTTCAATAGGCTTATGCAATCTAACATATAAACTGATTTTCAAGATAATTGTTGATAGAATGAGAGGAGTTTCAAAGACTTTAATTTCTTTGGTTCAATTCATGTTTGTAGTAGAAAGGTGGATTGCTAAGAATGGGCTTCTTGCCCAATACATTATTCATTCCTTTGGGAAAAAAGAGGCTTTGGTAAGCTGATGGGATTGAATTAGATATGTAAAAGGACTACAACAAGGTGGAACAAGGGTTTTGTGATTAAGGTTCTGGAGCTTTTTGGCATTGATGCAAAGTTCATGAATTGGATTAAACAATGCATTACAACTGTTTCTTTCCAAGTGTTACTAAATGGAACCCATCAAGGAGATTTATTCCTCAAAGAGGTTTACATCCAGGGAACCCCTATCTCCCTACTTATTTATACTATGCTTTGATGTCTTGTTGAGATTATTACTAAGAGTAGAAAATGAAGGAAAACTCATGAAGTCAAAGTTTCAAGAGAAGGTCCATTAGTTTCTTATTTATGTTTGCGAAGCATGGTCAAGCCAAAAAATAAATAAAGCTAAGTTTGGTTTTTTTTTTTCAAAGAATGTGTTAAGAGTTACAAGAAGAGGCTTAATGAATTTTTTGTAGATAGGTGGTCTTAAAAGTGATGCAAAATATTTAGGAATTCCTCTTTTCTTGACTAAGTCTAAAACAAAGGATTTTCATTACTTACTTGAAAAGGTTCAAGCTAGACTAGAGGAAGAATTCATTGTCTTGGGCAGGCTATTACACTATGATTTCATTGGTGTTATTGTTGGTTTGAATTCTAGTTGTATTTCAGTGGAAGTCTTGAATCTTCTTTCAAAATTTTAAAAGAAAATTATCAAAGTTGATTTTAATGGATATAATTACTTATATTGAAAGTTAGAACCAATTGTTATCACTATTTTGAGAGTAATTCAGATGTAAGAACAATTAATCAAACATATATGTGCAAGTGAAAAATTAATGTAGTAAAGTAAAAAAGACACTAGAATTTTTAAAATGATTCCATTTCAATTGAAACCACAATTGAAATATATGTCCACTTGACCAAATCTTCGACTAGATGGTCCTAATTTTATTAACAAGCACACAAGAATTTACTAGGCTCTTGAGAATCAGTTTAGATACAAAAATTTTTTACACATTCTAAAACTATGATCAACCTCACAATTAGAGAAGATGCAAAGGGAAGATCAACCTTTTCCTTTGTATCTCAGATTTCTAAACCCTAGAAATCAAAAACAAAAACAAGTTTTCAAGATAGAATACACAATACTTGAATTGAGATGTGGATCTCAATTATTTAATGTGTGTTCTCCTTCAATTTGATCCAAGAATGATTCAATTTGATGAAAATAGATGAGGTAGAGATAGATCAGTTTTTGACTTTATTTTCTCTTAGTTTTTCACAAATTGTTATAAAATTTTTGCTTGAAATGAGGTTAGGTTGTATTTATAATATGGCAACTGACATTTAAAAAATAACTAATTTTCATACTATGAATTAATTCATGAATCGATTCAGAGTAGTTACCAACTTATGAATCGATTCGTCTATGAATATCATCAAGAACTTCATGACTGAATCAATGTGAATCAATTCACACTATTATATACACAGGTCATGAATTGATCACCTAATCGATTCACAAAAATTCCTAACCTTCAGTGAAAATGATTTTTCAAAATAATTCTTTATGAATCGATTCATGTTCATTTCATAAGATTTTTAGTATGAATTGATTTGTGAATCGATTCACACAGTGAAAAAATAGTTTTTATCAAAATTTCACTTGTGAAGGTACATTTGAAAACTTTATTGAAAAACTTGATTCTAATTCATTTCAAGTGATCTATTTCTACCTCAACTGAACTAATTTAAGAGACTTATTTTAGATTAATATGAATTAGATCATACTTACAAAAGATCCTAATTAATACAATAAAATTGTTGTATCTAAAGACGGATCTCTTGAATAGCATTTAGTTAACTTTGATCCTGCAATCAAACAACAAACACTAAACACATGGTCAGATTGTGATATTGAATAAAATTATTTTTCAATATCAAAACTAAAGAAAGTATCATAGCAATGCTAATAATCTCCCTAGCAAGGCTAATAGTTACAACAAATTCCAATTTACTTTATGCCTACACTTAAAGGTCCCTTTTGAGGTATGTAATAAATTAGACACTCTATATCAAAGGTTTTGGTTGAAAGAAGACACGAATAGGTACTATTGACCTAAAGCTTGGATAGTTTATGTCTACCTAAAAAGTTAGGGGGGGTTCAATTTCAAGAAATTTCATCCATTAATAAAGTTCTCCTGGCTAAGCTCACTTGAAAAATGGAAGTGGATAAAGAGGTTTTAGGGTAAAATAGTTTTGAAATAAATATATGAAAAATCAATAATTTTTAGAATCCATAATTTCAAGTAGGTCCTAGGCTTAGTTAGGAATCTAAGAAGGAAATGATATCATAAATTAGAGTTATTATTGGGTTAAGGGATTCTATTAAAGCCTTAAAAGATAGATGGATTTTTGATTGTGAAGGTTTCATACTAGTGCTTAAAGAGGGTATTCAAATTAATCATGATTTAAAAGTATCAAAATTGTTGCATTCTAATCAGAGGTCATGGAAAAGAGAATTTATTCACAATTTATTCCATATTGAAATGACTAATTACATTGAGAGGTTACACATCCACTACTAAGAAGCTGGTATTTGGTGGTAGTTTCTTAGACCATCATTAAATTCTACTATAGGCCGCGTTTTATTTAATCACCAAAGAATTTTTTAAATAATATAAATAATTGAATGTAAAAGCAGTTTAGTAACAACCTTTCAATGAACCACAACTAGGTACCTTTTATTTTAGCATGAAAAAGTCACTCCCACAAAGTTAGTTATTATTCAGAAGTTTGTTTTACCCTATTGTTCAAACCCCAAACATTCATTTGCTTCCAATATCTCTCACAAGGCTACTCTGGCTTTAAGATTAATTTTTCCTTTTATTTTTTTTTTGTTTATTGGATGTTCATTTTCATTTTATTTTCCCCTATTGTTAAAACCCTTATTCAGGTTTTTTTTTATATCTTTGTTTCCTAATTAATTAAATGTGGTATCACTCTTTCTCCTAATGTCTTCTCCATTAGTACTACATTGCACTACTTGTTAATTCATTTTTTTTTGTTATTTTGGAAATAGGAATTTTGGCTCACAAAAGTGTTAATGATTACTCTAATCAAGGAGACTCTTGCCAAAAATCTTCTATCTTTCTTAAGATAGGTTGACCAGTAGGAAAGGTGTCAACTTTCATACTAACATCATTAGAGTTTGCACAAGTACATAGATTTGTGTTATTCAATTCCACTATGGTTGACCCATTTATTGAAGAATTGAGGAATCAAACAAAGAGAAGGTTTAGAAATCACATTTGATCCTAAGCAAAGATAACAAAAGCAGTTAACAAAGAAATTATTTAATCATGCACTAGGCATGTAAGTTTTTTTTTTCACATCATTCATGCTAGTTTATAATATATCAAGGATCTAATATAATTAGTTATCTATTTTTTAAGATCATGAATATAAACAACCAAGAAGAACT
Source organism: Saraca asoca (assembly GCA_026873985.1). NCBI lineage: Eukaryota > Viridiplantae > Streptophyta > Magnoliopsida > Fabales > Fabaceae > Saraca > Saraca asoca. The sequence goes on from JANHAO010018692.1 coordinate 7,975, forward strand.
ATCTACTAAATTGAATTTTTTGACTGGAGGACCTCTTCTACAAGCTAAGCGGTTTACTGCCTACGATATTAATGGTCTCAAATTTCAAACAATTGGTCAAGAACAAGGATTAAAAGCTTAAAATAGTGTAGTATTTACATCTACAAAATTAGTCTATTATAGAAGATTGGATGCTATCACTAAGTCGAATTGTTATGGTTGATTCATTGTTGTCTTGTTTAATTGTAAATAGGCCAATACCAATAGAGGTATAAGGAAAGATCCATTATAATTTACTTCCATCAACTTTTCTCGTCAATTCATGCTAGTGAGCATGAAAAGGATGATTCATACATATTAGCTTCACAAGTACAAATGGTGTATTATATGGAAGATGAACTAGATAAGGATTGGAGTGTTCTTGTCCATTTAAAACCAAGAGACTTGTATGATATGGGTGAGCAGGTCAAAGAAACATTTTGTGAGAATGAACCGCATATGACATAAGATTTAGGATTGTTTTTCTCTTATGATATTGAAAACATAAGCTTAGTAAAAGATGATTAGACAATGAATATCCAAAAAATAATATGGACGATTAATAGAATAGGTAATTTTAGTTTTTTTTTTTTTAAGTTCACATGTTTATTATCGTAAGAGAATAACTAGTTTCAATTTTCAACTTGAGTTTTGCAATGTTGTAAATGTTTCCGTGTTACTATTATAATCTCTATTTTATTATATAGTTACATGTTTTTATATTATCAAATAGTACTTTGATTAAAATTTTTCCGTCTCTCTCTCTTTCTCTGATTTTTTCCCTGAGAAAATCCAGACTTTATAGAACTCCATTAGAATGCTTTTCAAGCTAATTTTTCCAAGTATATGCACCATGATAACCAAGGATTGGACATTGATGCATATGGAAATTCTTGATCCAATAAAATAGAAACAAAAAATTGAATGTAACGAATGATGTTTTCATACTCAGTTTCTTCAATCAATCTATCTCTTTCGGGTTTTAGTTGTTCACTTGATATACAGATGAGAGTAACAGTAGGAATTTGGATGGTAAGGGTAAAAATATAAAATTTAAGGAGGTTAATTGTACTTTTATAATGTTTTAGGCATTTTTACACACAACATATAATACAAGGAGGAGATTTGCATTTTATCCTCAATTATAAATTAATTACATATACGTTATATACACGTTATATCATGACTAAGTTATATAAAAAAATGATATAAATAATCAATTAAAGCTCAGATAGGCACCTAATTGTAGCAAACACATTAAATTCTTCTAGAAAACAAAATTAGCACATTTAAAATACCAAACCACAAAATTCTCTTAAAATTTTATTCTGGCTTAGAGTTTCTCCGAAGTTTGCATATTCAACAAAAAGTAATTAAATTTATGAAACCAAATTGTAAAATAACATATATTTGCTATTGAATTGAAACAGTAAGGTCAAAGACTCATCTGTATATGGTAATCTATTTTTGGTAACAGATGTATTATAATATAGATCAAATAGTTATATTGAAAAGGGAGATGCTGAATTGTAAAAAAAAAATGAGGGATTTGGAGACCTGCAAGGAGGAATCAAAGAATTATGATGTGAAAATTTTGAATTTTGCATTAAATACAGAAGCAAAACATTTTAAAATTCTAATGTGAAAATGGATTGTGAGAGATCAAATTAGAGAGTAAAACAGGGATAATGCTAGACACGTAAAAAATGGATATATTCAAAAAATTCCCTAATTAAAATTTTAAATTACAATTTATAATTCTAATTTTTATAATTTCACTTAATAATAATTGTATTTGTCTACAATTTTATTAATGATGACGTAATCGATTGTGATTGCGGTTTAGAACCATGCTCCCAATAGATATTTTTTTTATATTTCTAAATATGCAAGATATTAGAGAAAGAAAAAAAACTTATTTAAGTGGTGATTTTATAACATTCTCACATAAAAAGTATATGGTGAATCTCAACGCGGAAAACATATATGTTTCAATCATAATATTAGGAGTACGATATGATCATATTAAGTAGTATTTTCAATTATGAATGTTTAAAATATGAAGAAAGAAAAAAGAAGACACAGTAAAAAAAAAGTGTGAGCACAAATATGATAATTAAAAAAAATGAAAAAGCAGTAACATCGAGGATCCCAAATTTATTTGTCTTCTAAAATATGATAATTTGTTGCCCCTTGGATCCCAAATAATCTCAGAATAGTCTTCTTATTTTAGAAGGCAAAAATGCACTTTTAATTCTTTAATTTTTGCTAAAAATTCAATTTATCCCTTAAGTTTTAGTTGAAGCAAATTTATTTTTTAATTTTTCAAAACCATGCAATGTTACTCACTAATTAAACTTCATTTGATTTTTCTAACAGAGGTACATACATAACATTCTATGTGGCACTTTACATGATTAAAAATAGTCCTATGTGCTTACATAGTTTTTTTCTTCTTTTTTCTCTTTGACCCCTATTTTCCATTTTCTTGAAGTCTAATTTGGTGAAGTTATCCTCAATATTAAGTGGTTTGAATCACTAATTTGGTTGTGTGAATTGCTTTAATATCTTAGAATTGGCTTCAATGAATACAACTTTGGAGTAACATGATTTGTGGTAGTATTGGTGGTTTTGGCATAAGTTCAATTATAGATGTTGGTGATTTTGAGGATCAGTTAGAAAGTTCAGGAAGTGGCTCAAAGGAAGTTAGTATAAAATTTCTAGAAGTTATGTTGTTTGTGCCTTGTGCCAAGTAGAACAACTGAAAGAATAGAGGGAGCAACCAGGGGTAGTTGACTGAAAACTTATAGGAGTTGTATCTATCGAGTATTTGACATTATTTTTAGGATTTGTTAGTATTTGATTCAGGGGGAATTGTCTACATGATATATTTATTACAAGTTATTCGTGTAGTTTGATGTTTGCCAAATTTTCTTTATAGTTATTTTTATTATATTTTATTTTTAAAAGTTTAAAATTAATATAATAAGCTTAAACTTTGTAAGCTCTAGTTTGAGGGGGAGTATTAGTAAATAGGTTAATTAGAGTGATAAACTTATGATCAGATAAGTAATAAACCTATATAGGACAAGTGATAATAAGTTTATGTAGGATAAGAGATAAGTCATAAGTTTAGATAAATCAATAAATTATTAAGTTTTATTATAACTCTACCTTTTATATAGGCTCTATATAAATAGAGAAGTAGGATTAAGTTTTTTAAGTAATTCAATGGTCTTATTTATTCAATTGTATTATTTGTATTATCTCCAAACTCTTTCTAGCCTCTCTTTATTTCTTCTCCAACACAAACCCTAATTATTTTTTCAACAGTAATTATTAATATAGGATCTAATGGTCACTATTCACTCCTCTTACTCACATATAAGAATAGTGTTTTCATTTTATACAACCCACTATATATATAATATAATATAATCAATGACAGAAAATAGCTTACCCCCTTCCTTTAAACAATGTGAAGAGTTATCGTATGCTTCAATTATAACATGTGTATTTACTCCATCCAATGAATGACAATAAATTGTCAATTTTACTCTTAAATATTCAACTATTTCTTACATTAATTAATTTTTAATAAAAATACATTAATAAAATGTAATTATTTTCTCTTAAAATTAAGTTTTTTTAAATAATGTGAAAATAGGTCTGCTTACTTCATCCAATAAATGGAGACAAATTGTCAATTGTATTTCTCTTAAATATTCAACTATTTCTTACATTAATTAATTTTTAATAAAAGATGAATTAGTAAAGTGCAATTATTTTTTCTTAAAATTAAGTCTATTTAATATATATTTTAATTTTTTGTGCATTAATTTAAAGTACATATAAAAAAATTGGAGGGAGTAATTTATTCTCTATGCTTTAACTTTTTCCGTTAGTTGAAGTTTGAAACCTATGAGAATATTCGTTGTTGAAACTGAAAATGATAAACATATGCAGACACACGGAGAGGATTGCAAGTGGGAACGGAAGCACAATATGTTGAGAATATAAGCCAAGTTTTGGAAGAAAACCCCAATAAGATCCCTCCATACAAGTCATAGGTCTTCTTTAATCGCAAAGGCAAAATTCCAAGTTATAAGCCTCTTTGTTTTCTGAATTATTCTCTCCGACAATATTACACTCACTTATTTTTATACTTAAATTTTTAATTGTATAAATTGTGTAAATTTAGACAATAATTAAATGACATACAATCATCACTAATAGAAAATTTTGGTATTAATATATTTTCTTGTATTTATAAAATAATACATGATTTAATAATTGACTTAATTTTATGCATCTTTTATAGACTAGGTCTAACTAAGAATCTTTAGAGTTGTTCACCCATCACATTCAAATTAGTCATTTCAATGTCATTTTATGAAAAATATATACAAGTTAGAGTTTGTAGGACCCTAGTTTATACTTAACAATTTATGTTTATCTCTCCCATAAAATAACAAAAATAAAATGTAGAGAATATGAATTCATCACAACCTAATTTAACTATCTCACATGTTTGCTTGTTCTGCCTATTGAAATTAGGCCAAGTTAAGAATAAATAATTTGAACATGATTTTGAATTATGGTTGTAATTACGTTAATTAATAAAATTATGGACAAATAAAAATGTAATTATTGCATAACAAAATTGCAAATGCAAAGTGGTCTATGTGCTTGATTGTGGTTTTGCATTCAAGGAACCATTTGTTTTGACAAAAAATTATCTTTCATAGAAATAATCTTATTTACTTATATTTATAGTTATAATAAAATATTCTATTTATTCAATATTATATACAAAAAATATGATTCAAAACAATTTTTATTATTTTAGCAAGGAAATTATTTTCTTATATTAATATAACATCATGCATCATTTTACTAATCATAACATATATATATATATATATATATATAACACAAAAATCTTTTAGGTGTATACAAATAATTAAGATTTTCCAGTGAAAAATATTTTTCAACCAAAGAAACAAAGCCTAAGTGTCAAACTTAAGTGCGTGTATCATTTGTATGGTGTTACACCAAGCACATGGAAAGAACCATCAAATATTTTGTCATTTGACAATATTTCCAACAAGTAAATATTCCTTCTATTAGATTATTTTAATAATCTGTAGTGATCCATGTAATTAATGAACTGATTTTAAATAAAAAATGGCCTAATGTGATGGTTGTTTGGTTTAATGATAATTAAAGTCAGTGAGAGTTATTTTAAATTTAAAATAAATCCCTCCTCTCTCCCTTCATATAGGGGTTATCTGTAGTTAGATAATACAACTGAGAACACGTATCTTCACCATCAAAGATACAGTAAGAGGAAGGAAGAGAGGGAAAAAATATCCAAGAGCATTAATCAAGAGGAATCAAAAGAAATCATCAAGATCAAATTATGGATCCAGGTAAGGGTCTTTAACCCTTCATTATAGGTATTAAATGCAGTAGTGAGAATTATAATATCCAAGATCTCTTTATGGTTTAGTG
>JANHAO010018693.1:0-13502 GCA_026873985.1 Saraca asoca
CAAATTAAATTCCTAATATGGAAGTTGAAAAAATATACTCTTCTTCTTCCATTGTTGTGTCTCACTTTCATCTGCCAATGTACCTTGAGATCTTTTTCTTGCTTCTTTCATCTCAAGCACCTTTCCAAATATGACATCAACATTTTCTAACTATTCCAAAATTTTGGAACCAAACAATGTTTTTGGTGGCACCCTAAACTCTGAGTTTCCTTTGAATCAAGACTTGTTAGACCTAAACCTGTGAAATGCATCTAGAAAGCGATAATGACACATGAAACACCACTTTTTACTATATGGAAGATGTTGAGGCTCAAAGTTAAAGTTACAAACTGGCCAAGCCAAGCCAATGTGAGTGTTCCATCTAGACAAGTTTTCAAGTCCAAGAAAGTCACTAATTGTCCACATTAGAGCTGCACACATTTTAAACATTTTATTTGTTGATGCATCATATGTTTCCACACCATCATTCCATAACTGGTGCAAGTTGCTTTGCTTTCCCAGGCATTTGCTTTCCCAAAATAATCAAGAGGTTGGAGGTAGACATCTATGAAAGAGGCCTACTTCATACACATCCAGGGAGGCAAGTTGTAAAGGATTAAAATAACCGGCCATATGCTATAACTGGTGCTTAAATTCCCAAAAGGGTTAAAACCATCACTGGCAAGGCAAGTCATACCTTCCATGGATCTGAAGAAAATTCTGGGTTTGATGAATCAAACATCTTCCATGCTTCTGAATCCCTTAGATGTCTCATTAAACCATCATTATTACTCCCTACAGCATGCCACTTCATGTGCTCTACAGTTTTAGATGACATGAATAATCTTTACAAATGTAGCTTGAGTGGAAAGTAACGTAACAATTTTGCAGGAAGTTTCTTCCCCTTCATTCTACTCTCGAGTGCAGCCTTTCCATTGTTGCTACCCTTTGGTTTCCATCTAGAGGTATGACATCTCTTGCACTCTTGTTTATCGGTATCCTCTCTCCAATAAAGCATGCAATCATTTGGACATACATGTATCTTTGTGTAGTTGAGTCCAAGCTTATTAATGATTTTTTAAGCCTTATAAAAAGATTCTGGGATCTTTGCATGAGCAAATGCATCATACAACAACTTGAATATCATGGACATTGCTTTATTGATAATCCCACACAAGCACTTGATGTGATAGAGCTTGACTATAAAAGAGAGCTTTGAATACTTAGAACACTCTTCATATAATTTCTAATTTCCATCTCTAACTGACTCATGAAATTCCCTAGTTTGCTCGCTCTGACCTGCATTTACATTAAACTCCTCATCTTTAGCAATTGGTTCTAATGGTGCTTCAGGTTCATGCAAGTTGTATCTAGAGATCCCAAAAGCATCATTTATCATCTGTTGAATTGAATTCTCATGAGACTCTGATATAGATGGTTGATTGCCATAATGTTCACTAGTTGAAGTATCTACAACACCTGATTCCCAATGCCAAATCCACTTTATGTATCCAGCTGGAAATTATTTCAATATCAAGTGTTCATACACTTCATTTCTAGTCAACCATTGCCTAAACTTATAATCAAGACATGGATATTTTATTTTCTCTTCAATGGGTCGATTTGAAAATGGAAAATTCAAAAAAGCCTCTAAACCATTAGCATATTCAGCCATGTTCTTGGGCAAAGCAATCAATATTTGTCTATGACCATGGCTAGTACACTACCTAGCCAAGAATGGAAATTATAAAAGGTTTACATATTTTTTGTTTTGGAGTCATGAACAATGAACAAACAAATAATAAATATAGTGCAAAAAAAGAAATTGAAATTAATACACTACAGAAAAAGAAAGCAATTGAAATTAAAAAATATTTTCAAAGACATCACATTTTAAGTAATTTAAATCATTAATAAATAATTGTTAAGTGATTAAAATAATAGATACTTAACTTATTAAAATAAATAAATAATTATTAAGAAATTAAAATAAAAATTAGATAATTCATAAATATGGAATTACATTTTAAAATAATTATTTATTAATTAATAAATAATTTTTAAGTATTTTGAATAATTAAAAATTACTAATTAAATAAAACAATAAATAGTTATTAATAAATACTAATTCATAAATTAATATTTACATTTTAAATTAATTACTTATTCACTGATAAATAATTTTTAACTAATTTAAATAATTTAAAAATCTGTAATCCAATACAATCAACACAATAAAAAGGCAGAGAATGAGGGAGGAAAGGAAAAATGAACATAATAAATAAATAAATAATCATTGTCCAACTTCGATGTTTACAACAATCTACAATTTACCTCTAAGAAAATTGTCACCTTATTTCAATTTTACATTAAAACAGAAGAGTTTATCTTACAGAATTTAAAGAGTGACGCTTACTACAAAATCTTAAGGTTTGTTTTGGAGTAAGGGAAATGGAAGGTTATATTAAGTTTTATCTTATTGGAAGATAGCCTCCCCTTCCCTTTACTTTCCTTCCTTTCTCCCCAATTTAAACTGACCAGATAACATAATACATATTTGTTCTGCTGGTGTAAAACATTCGATTAACTACAGCATGTGAGTGGCATAACACACTAAAAAAGAAACTAGTAAAAATCAAAACAAAAGGCAGGTACAGAAAGGATGAGCTAATAGTTCCCTAATCTCACTGGAAAAAGAACAAGCTTGAAGTCCTAATATTTTCAAGAAGTCCTGATCTTGAACATGACCACTATAACAAGAACATTGAAATTTGTCATCTACTTCACTGAATATTATTAAGGTATCACAATATAACTTGTAGCAACCAAGTGGCCACAACAAAGAAACTAACATATCCATGGAAACTTCACTACAATGCCATCAAATCATCATCGATGAATACAGGAAACAAAAAACAACCATAAGGGAATGCCGCAAAGGGAGGTCATAAGAATAACTAGCATGTTGCACCAAAACTGGGAGTCAAATGATGTATAATTGTGAATTATCTATATTTTGATAGTCAATAACCACATAACATCACTCATATAGATGGGGAAATTCATATAAATATGTTGTTTACTTTAAAGAGTTATATTATTTTTATTTTTATTTTTTTCTAAAAGCAAGAATTTCAGGTCACTCAGAAACTTCTATAGATGGTATAGCCATAGCAAAGATCCTCATTCCTAATAGCCTTAAAAGAAAAAGTCAAAATTTAATACAGAGGAATTTCTCAAGAAAAAATAAATAAATGCAGGCACTAATGCAATTGAGAATTTAGTATGTCAAGGAATTAGACAGAACAGCTTATCCCAATTCTTTTGCTTTAGTATCTAACAAAATAATAAATAATGATTAACTATACTTGTCATCGAAAACTATTTCAAATGACTAAAAAGCAAGAAATGTATCCATAGGATTTTGTTCTATTTAATTAAGGAGTTTTCTAAGAAAGTTGTCTTTGTCATCATATATTCCGTGTAGAATCTGTAATGGCGGCATCCTAACTGAAATTTTGGTCAATATTTATATAATGTAAAATGTGTTATAAAAACAAAGTAATAATGTTAAAAAAGAAACAAAGAGAATAAAAAAATAGGAGATTAATTTCTCAAAACTATTTCAAATGAGCAGAAAGCAAGAAAAACCAACCTGGTAACTGAGTTGTCGAGTAATCGAAACTCAAATGGTGACGAACAGGTTCACATTCTCTGAGGGAAGTTGCAATTTCCTTCACCTAGTTCCACTACAAGAAAAATAAGATTTTTCAATAGAATATTTCAACGGTATTCCAATAGATTGGAATCCATTGAAATATTTCAACGGACATTCTAACAGATGGTCGTTCCATTGGAATAGTCCGTAGGAAATTCTGTTAGAGAAAACCTTCCAATGAACATTCCAATAGACATGCCGTTGGAATGGCCAAAAAGCTCCGTTTTTAAATTTCTTTTCACAAAAATGTATTTCCAACAGACATTTCAACGGATTGTTTCATTGGAATAAAAATATTTGAAACACCCGGCCTTCTATTTTGCCCAACGTCCTCTCTATTTTCTAGAAAATTCCGGTTTCCTCTCTTCTCTCCCCTAGCCTTTCTCTCTCTCTCTCTCTCTTTCTCTCTCTCTCTCTCTCTCTCTCTTAGCTTGGCCAACTTGATCGGCATTTTTTGATGCTCTGACCATTGCCTCTTTTGCTGATGTCACCCTTGCCCGAAGAAATAGCTTTTCTGAACAAGGCTTCCTTTTCTCAGCTAGGTGGTTCAGCTGCACTTCTTTCTCCGGCCACCGAATTCTTTCTCCAACTCGACATCTCCTCCCTCTTTGGCATGTTGTACTCTAAGGTTTAGCAAAAATCCTTAGTAGTTCCATATTTTGCTGTTATTTTTTTTCTCAGGAAAATAATCCCATAGTTGCTTAGATGTATTATTAATTTGCTCTTTTTCTTTGTTTAATAGTGCAAAAATGTCGATTAGAGAGCTTGCTTGCACCTATGCTATTTTGATTCTCCACGATGATAACAATTCCATCACTGTATCCTTCTTAAATTCCATTGTTATTATTTGTAATTCTCTTTTGAGCTGATATTGAATGACAATTTATATTGGAATCATTTTACAGTTTCACTTTTGGGGGAAGGGTGAAGTGGGCATAGAGTTTTATGTTAATTTGATTAAAAGATTAGTTTTTTCTAAAAGATGGGTTTCTTCTTAAGTTGTTTGTATAGGTAGAAAAGATCGCAACCTTGGTGAAAGTAGCCAAGGTTGATACTGAGCCATATTGGCCAAGCTTGTTTGCTAAACTTGCTAAGAAGAGAAACATAGAGGATTTGGTATTGAACGCCGGTGGTGGTTGTGCCCTAGTTGCTATTGCAGCTCCAGCAGTTGTTGCTGCTACTGGTGGTGCTATTGTTGATGCCCCTATAACTGAGGAGAAGAAGAAGGTATGTTTTAATTAAGATTTTGCTTATAAGCTCTATCTTGTTTCTTTTGGGAAGTCTAATTGCTGTTGTTTCTCTGAAACTTGCAGGAAGAAACCCAGGAAGAAAGTGACGATGACATGGGATTCAACTTGTTTGACTAGGAGCGTCATCCAACTTTATTTTGCCTATTTTTGTTGTTACTTTAAGGATAGTTACTCTTTGGATTTTGTACTTTGGCTTTTGGTTGATTACAAATATATGTACTCATGAAGGATAAGTTGAGTAATTAAGTTATGGTTTTCGAGTATTCTGAATTTGAAAACTTTGGTTTATGTCCAACTTTAACAATTTAGAATTGAGAGATGTTGCTATTCCTTACCCTGCATTGACTGCACTCTGTTTTTACATGTGTTTTCTATCTGTGATGTTATGTGATTCAAAAGCCCCCTAAAATGGATGCAGGACCAACAATGATGTTATGTGACGAGTTTCTATCTTGTATGTGTGCAAAATGAATCAAGAACCAACAATGATGCTATGTGAATCAAAGTCTTTAAGCAGGCAAGTATTATACAGGTCTAGAATGCACTCACGGATATGATGACCCTCTATTCCATTGGATTTTGTCTTGTGTTGTCATACCGTTCTTCAGGGCTTGCAGAATTGTAAGCCAATCTCATTGCTTTGACCCATTGGAACATTTTTCAAACTATTTAAAAATTAAAAAAAAAATAAAATAATTTCATATTCCAATGGATATTCCAATGGATGGAATCCATTGGAATACAATTCCAACAGACTTACCCATTGGAATATCCCTTGGAGTAGATAAAAATAAATAAAACAAAAAAAAAACTAAATTACTACTCCAACGGATATGTCCATTAGAATACATGAAAGAACTCGTTGGACAAATTTTATGAATAGATATTCCAACGAACGTTGTCTGTTGGAATTTCTATTGGAGTTAGAAATCCGTTGGAATGAGACATTAGAATTGGCCATTCCAACGAGCAATATTCCAACAGACCACTATCCGTTAGAATTTCCATTGGAATGGCCAATTCTAATGGATTTTGTCCATTAGAATTTTCTAAAATTCTTATAGTGTTCATTGTTCCAACGTTTCAAAGACAAATACTAATTAAATTTGCTGAAATGGAGTGCAAAATTGAAGAAGGCTGAAGGGAACAACAAGGAAAGAATAAAATAGGATTTTCATTCATGGCAGAAGAAATTCGTAGATAAGTGAAAAGAACAAGTGCTTAGCGTTTGTTCTAACATAGCCGCCATTAAACATTCAATGCTTTGTAATCACCATTAAACATTACTGCCGCTAAAAATTGCTTATAACATTTGCATTTCGCAATCATCGAACCCAAGTCACTTTGTTCGTGTCTTTACCGATGATTTGAATAAACCGTCGCTATCGAACTGTCCCTAAAGATGCATTTTCTTGTAGTGAGAGTGTTACTTAAAGATTTTAACTTGTGATTCTAACATGGATTCGTCTTTTAGTTTTCCTAGGCAATATATCTTTAACTTGTTAGAATGATGTTTAACAAACTATTACAACATTTTCTATCTATTTTAATATTACAAGTGGATGGAGAGATGAATAATTATAATAAAAATAAAAATAAATTACTTTTAATATTAATTATAAAATTTGATAGATATAACAGTCAAAATTCTTATAAATGAATTCTTATAAATGAATTTTGAATTTACTCTAAAATTTAGTGAGATATATAAGGTCTAGACCCAGCCCTAACCCAATGTCTTTTTTTTCCAAATTCATCGCCAAAGCCCAACCCTATCTTGAAAAAAATGTCCAGGATCAACCCATTTTAATATTTTAGTATATAAAAAATTAAAATATGTAAATATATAAGATATATTTATATTTATATATATTATATTTAATATATATAAGAGAAAAAATCAATTGTATACATATATTAATCATTAACAATTATTATTTATGTCACATAATATATAAAATATATCATGTAAATAAAATATTTAATATTTAAATATAAAATAGATCAGATGAAACTAATCCGATTTCAATGGAGCAAGTTTAAGCCTATCTCATTTATGAAATAGAACATAAAATTTGTTCAAATTTAACTCTGGATCTAATTTCTCAATCTAAATCCTGTTTATTTAGAGCTGAATTTATGTCAAAAATTAGATTGAACTGCATTTTCCAACCCTATACTATAAAGAGATGCCATAAAATGAAGTAAATAGGAAAAAAAAAAAAGATAAGTATTTGTCCATATAATTTTTTTATATGTGCCAAAATAAAAAGTAAAAAATTGTTATAATCATGGAAGAATAGTAACTCAAATAACGGTTCTTAAATACAAATAATAGACTCTGCAATTAAGAATAATTTGAAATTAGTATATGATTTGATATGAATTAAATTATTATAGAATCAACTAAAAAGTAGATGATTTTTTTAAATAAAAAAAAAATCTTAACATTTGGTTACCAGTTTTTGCTCTCCCGTATTAATGAGTATTGAAAAATTGTAGCACTTTCTCTTGTGAAAACTCTCAAACAAGAAAAAAGTTATAACTTAGCAAACCTTCATTTCATTCTCTTTTGTTATTCGAAATCCAAAAAATAACATCAAATTATGTTGCATTGTTAGTAGATAAATAAAACTATAATCATATATTATACATAATTAACTATGTTATTGTAATTAAATTTTGTGCATTTATTTCCCTTTTTTTTTTCCAAAAGTTCCTACTCCAAGACGAGTTCATTTATTTATTTTTCTTCACGTTTTTCATAAAGTTCTGATTTTTTTTTATTTTTTTAATACATCAACAGAAAAAAAATATTTGAACTTAAAGCATTTAATAAACTATTCACATTATTTTTCCAAAACATATTTGCATACAAACTTCTACAGAATTAAGATATGAATGATTACTTATGTACCATGTATTCATTACCACTACTTATTATGAACAGAAAAAATTCAAATCTAGTGATACTAGCGTTCACATGTGAACTTTTGTCTTCTCTAATTTGATCCCATGTTCTCACTGCATTTCCTTTTCCCTCCATCAATTATTGCTCTAAAAGAATTCCCAAGAAAACTCCACCACAATCCCTCTCATTGTCCTTACTTTTCAACACACCAAATAGTAAAAAATAAAATAAAATAAATTAGGAATCAAAATCAAAAAATAAATAAAGCAAAAAAATTTGAAAATGCGTCCAAATGCACATGGGATTAGACAAAGAAACGCTCCTGTCTATCCATCATGGCAAACGCACCGTCACCCACCGTTTTAATCAAACCACCGCCGTCCCCGTCACAACTGTCCCTTTCGCCACCAATTCCCTTCTCAGCTCCGCCAAGCCCCGCCTTCGGCCAAATTACAGTTCTCAACTCACCGCCACCACCCTTCCCCGACCCTCCCAGCTCCGTCGACTTCTCTCCTCTAGAATTCCTTCTCGCTCTCGTCGCCGTCGTCACCATCCCGGCCTTAATCTACACCTTCATCTTCACAATTAAATGTCCGACCCGAAGGCAGCAGCACGAAGCCTCCCAAGCGCCGTCGGTGCTCTCCGAAGCCTCGCACGACCACGATGCGGCGCCGGAAACGGCAGGGGCCGACTTGAAGTACCGGAAGGAAAACCATGTGAAGGAGATCGGAATTGAGTGTCCAGTTTGCTTGTCGGCGTTTATGGACGGCGAAGAAGTTAAACAGCTGAGTGCGTGTAAGCATTCTTTTCACAGTATTTGTATAGATATGTGGCTAAGCAACCACTCGAATTGCCCAATTTGTCGTGCGACGGTGGTGGTTAACACGGGTCCGAATTCCTCATCGGGTCCAAATTCTTCATCAGGTCGGGGTCGAGATGCTGATCTTCAACAGGGTCTACCTGATGCCTTAAATTTGGTGTGATCATGGTTCATGGATCCAAATTGCAGTCACGGTAAAGCCGCAACAATCAAAATTGCGGACAAATGTGAAGAAATACGAACATTATCAAGTAGAATTGTGTTAAATTGCAATTGCAGAATCAAAAGCATAGCAACTATGGCTGCAGATTGCAATTTAAATTTTTACACTTGGTGTGTGGTTTTTGTATTTTTCTTTTTTCTGCAGTTTTTATCCAAATACTGCTATTTTCCATTTTGGGAAAGAAATAATTTTCTGCGTTTTTCTGATGGGGTGGGTGAGTTGACGTTTCGTGTAGTGTTTGCTGAGAAAGTGAACGGATTTTCCTGGGAAAATGGGAATTCCAAAGGAGGGATAGTTAAGTTACGATAGATTTGATGAAGCATTTTATCATATTGAACCGTTGAATTGTAATACTGCTGAAAATGGAATGAGTTGAGATGGAAGTTGATGCAGATTTGGAGTTCAGACTGATGAATTCAGTGAGATCTGAGGAAGGTGCTTTCACTGGATCAGGCTAAGATTTGTCCTTCACTGGTCTTTCAGCGAAGATGACAAGAATTTTATCAAAAGAGCCACGTGAAATGCACAATTTGTTGAGATCTGCATAGCCTAACAATCCAAAAAAGTAAGGATGGTAGTGCACAATTTCTATTCTGCCAACCCAATGTGGAGTAGAAGTTTTGCATTCTAAGTTTTGCTGTTTTTTTATTAAATAGAATATTTTAGGAAAAAAAATATATGGCAACTTGAAGCCTTACTTTTAAAATAAATTATGACTTTCTTTTTGTAAATAATTACTATTATCATTTTTTAGACAAAATAGCAGCATATATAAATTGTTCGGACACCATCAGTTAATGAGTCAATGACATTTTTGGAGATTTTTTTCTTACAAAATCTTTCATCTGATTCCTTTGAAGAAGGATAATCATCATTATATGTTGTTAATGTTTAGAGAGATTTGAATCTATAATTTTAAAGAGTTATAGAATTTTTAGTGAACTCAATTGCCAATGGAATTAATTCATGTTGATTTATTATCATCATTTTTGTTCATATGGGTTACCAAATTTTTAAATTAAAAATTGTTTTATTTAGGAATTAATAAGTCGATCCTTTGCTGAAAGCTTCATCCTAAAGTGATATGAGCATAAGTACATTAATAAAAAATGTGTCTATATATTATAAAAATTGATAATCCTTATCTAATTTTAGAGTTTCAAAATAAAAATATTACACTCACAATTTTCAATTATATTTTCATACTTATAATTAAATTTTGTTGAGATCCATTATTTTATTAAAAGGATTACAAAATTGGAGGTGAGGTTATGTTTTTGTTCATAATAAAGAGGTTGATGATGCAAAATTGGAGCTATGGGAGTCAGGTGAAGCAGTACAAATAAATAATAGGGGGATGGGACACGTTTGACAGTACATCTTACCAAACCCGTCTATTGGTACCTAAACTAAACTAAAAAGATGAATAGATTGGCTGGGAAAACAACAAGTGTATGCGGTTGCCAAGAAGCTGCTTTTTACAAAAATCCAGTTGTAATTTGTAACCAAAACGCTCCTTAAGCACCTACTTGTCACCCAATTGGTGCCTCGTGTTAGCTTTCTAGCTAGAGTTAGGTGTTTTTCTTACCCCCATAATTTTGAGATTGAAATTAAGCATTGAATTTTAAATATTAAATTTATACTGAAAGTTAGATATAATGATATAACAAAATTTTATTAAAGTGGAAATAGTTGTTGAACTGTTTAATTAAACAGTACTTGTGATGAAACAAATATAGTAAATGTTTATTTAATTTAATATTCATTCTTAACAAATCAAATAAATAAAATATAATTTTTAATTTAAAATTTTCAATTAAATACTGATGTGGTGCATTAAGCACACCCTTACACTTTGACTTATAAAATAATTTCTTAATAAAAATGGATTGTGTGAGAATTATGTGAAAAATTTATTAGAATATATAATGTCGTTTTAATTTCTTTTAAAAGGTAAAAAAAAATTATTCTTTGATTTTGATAATAAAAATTGTTTTGAACAAAAAAATGTACATTATTCACAAAAAAAAAAAAGAATTGTTATGGAATAAAAAAATTACTTTCTATCAAATGTTATCTTTTTCTTTAACTAGGTTATTTTTTTTACAAAAATTTAAAAGTAGGATATATTATTTTATTCTAAAGTTAGATATATTATTGTTCTCATTAAAGATTTACAATGATACTTATAAATCACTTAATCTATTAAGGCCGTTAATAATAAAATTGAAATCTAAAATATAAATAATCAAATCTTATCAACTAAGTCAATTTAAAAGTTTTAAATTATTTTTTTCTTGGCATATATTAGATTACTAAACACCAAAATATTGAAATATTGGGAGTGTCTACACTTCGCCACTAAAAAATTGGTGTATATGTGCACCATTTAATCAATGGTTAGAATTTAATCTTATAATTTAATTGGAGTCATCTAATTTTAAGAAGAAATCTGGATCATCCATCAAATTTTTTTTTAAAAAAAATGAATCACTTATTTAGTGATATAATTCCTTAGCAATTAAAAAGTGATTGAAAGTAGTTTTTTTCCTAAAATTTATTCTTCCGGACTTGATTTTTGCAACAAAAGATACCCACTCAAATTAAAAGCACACCTCCTACTTTAAATTTGTCAGTTTGTGTTATTAATTAAGAAGAATATTCCCTCTATAACCTCTAAACGGACACGTCCTGATCACGTTCCCTCTCCAAACACTGAAGTCTTGATGAACCCAACAACTGACGTTGCGGATGTAAATTGAGATGTATGAAAATATTATGGTTAATAATTTATGGATTAGAATTTGATGTATCGGTGTACAGTCTCATTCATTGTATTTTGTACATCAATAGAAGACAAACAACGTGTCAGGCTTGTGGGTCCATGAGACGGACTCATTGGAAAAATTCTAATCCGAATCGATTATGACGTAGTACATAATTATGATTAGTGAAAAATAATCAATATATTTTTTATTATTTGTTAAGGTATTTACATCATTAAATAACATAATATTTCTGAGCAGAAATTTATGATTGGAATTGATTTAAAATTAAAAGTGCCTAATGTCCATTTCGTTGATCATATGTAATGAAAAAATTGACATTAAAAAATACTGTTGTTGATTTAACCAAATGTGAAAAACATGATGGCAATGACTATAATATATAGTAGAGGAAGATTACGTATTCTCTAAGATTTAGAAACCTTGACCCCTGTCATGATTCAACCCAAGGACGGCAATACTATCCAACACTATCGTGAAAAGGAGGCTATTGGTCAAAAATGACAGATGTGTGTGTTTTACTATGCTGAGTGGTATAGTTAATGACCTAATTGGGAATTTGAAAATTGTCCCACTGCTATAGAAATGTGGAACCAGTTGAAAGTGATATTGGGTCGAACTTTAGCCACAAAACTTCGTACTTCGAAGCAAAAGTTTTAGTAGTACGCTACGAATTCAAGGTATAGTACGTCTAAGCATCTTCAAGTTATGAGCGCGATGATTCTTGATCTCAAGGGAGTTGGGGTTGATCTTAGTAATGAACAACAAGTGTTGACTATTCTTCACGCCTTGATCCTAAATGGTACCACATGAAACTCTAAAGACCTATAGTGAGAATATCGACATCTCACGACACAGAGTTAAAGGTTGGATGTCAAGCAATGTCCAAAGTAATTACCCATGTGGCTTATGTTGGGAAATAAGATGAACCCTCCAGTAAGTCCAAGTACGTGAAGCATGGCAAGCAAGGGATTGTTAAGAAACCTTTCAAGAAAAAGGCTACCAAGCACCTAAGAAACAAGGGTATAACGAAGCCGAGTCAACTCAAGTGCTATAACTATGGAGAAAAGGGTCATTTCACTGCAGATTGCCCTAAGCCAAAGAAGATACACACTTCTCCCAACTTTATATGCTCTTTTATTTGTACATAAACATTAGTTGCTCAATCAATTCCTAATTGGATTGTTGATTTAGGTGCAAACAAACACGTAGTGCGAGATAGAGTTGGTTTCATGGATTACTACTGGATTCTAGCCAATAAAAAGTACATGTCACTCTTGGCAATGAGACAAGAGAAGTAGTCCTTGGAATGGGTCCTTTCTAATTAAGGATGTGAAGTGGGCGTGTGTGAGGGTCCCAAAAGCAAATATTGTCCTTTTTACATTTGTAAATTTTATACTCTTTAACCCAAAGAAATTGGATTCTTGTTACATAAAGTTTTTTTAAGGGATTTTCCATTGGAAGACAAAGAATGTATTGAAATGACTGGAATTATTATGAATTCAATTTCACTTATTTAGATTAAGCAGCACAGAGTATTAGAATTGTTTTAGTATGTCTTAAGTTCAGAAATTCAGAAATGTAACAGGAAGTAAGCAATGTAAAATTGAAATATGTAGAAAAGATAAATCGAGAAACCTATGTTGCACGGACACCAACACGCGGACACGGGAAAACATAGACACAGACATTGGGATATGGCATTTTCAAAAAATATAAGACACCGACATGTGGAGATACGCGTAAATAATAAAAATATAGGGGTACATTTATAAATATTAAAAAATATTATGCTTATTTGTAAATATATATTGT
>JANHAO010018694.1:0-13501 GCA_026873985.1 Saraca asoca
AAAATAATAAAATTTGATGTTTATAAAATAGATTGTATTTTTATTTCTACAAATCATATTTCCTGACAACCAAACAATAACAAAGATAATCACAAATAATCTGATTCCGTTTTATGACTGAACCAAACATTTCAAGTAAATAACAGTTTCTATTCTCTTTCCTCTCCTTATTTGATTCCATTCCCTTTCCCTTTCTACAGATTGAACCAAACGGGGCTTAAATGTATCGCGGTAAGCAGTATCTATATAAGTATTTTTTTTCAAAAACAAGGTGTTTAGTTATAACATAAGACAACATTTTACTTGATTTATTGGGTCTTGCTAATCTTTGCACCGAAAGTATTAAAACATCCTATTTTAAATTGCAGGATGCTAGAATTATCATCTGCCATATGATTGTATTATTGTAACACTTAAATCTCAACATTACAAATTAGATATAAAAAATTTAATTCCTTAATGTTAATATTAACTATCATAATGTTAAATAATTGATTCGTTGAAATGTAATAAATAATAATATTAAAATCTGAAATATTTTTATAATGATATAAATTCTTCCCTCCTTTTTCTACCAAAGTCTACGACCAAGTCAAGAAGGAAGGTAGAAATATTTTTATAATCATATAAATTCTCTACCACCATCAACTTGTTTTTCTTCCTAAAGTATGAACTGTAGAAAAAGAAATTTAGAATATTTGCTTCTTCCATCAATTTCAAAGGCTCCACCCCCATCACCTTGTTTTTCTTCCTAAAGTGTGAACTGATGAAATGAGGAAGTTGGTTTCTTCTTCCTTATTGACTTACCATAGACTTTGGTGGAAAAAGGAGATGAAAATCTTCCCAAGGAATTATGACTAGCCATGTACTTGTAAGCATCTTATGGTAAGTAATCATGTCTCGTGGAAAAAGGAGATGAAAAATTTCTTATCCTAGCTGAGTAAGTAATTGGAGAAAAATAAGTTACTGGGCAATAGTCTGATCGCCAGGCATTTGGGTAATATGTTGACTTGTTAGTGTGTGTGTATATAAATATATATATATATATATGTATAATGAAAAAAAAAAAGTAGTGAAAGGAAATTTAAAATTTTGAAAATGTTTTCTATAGGAAAATTTAATTCACTTGAGTACAAGTAAAGATTATCATATTATTTATATAAATTATGATTAACAAAATAAATAAATAAATAATATATAATATTATGATAATGGAAGAAAATAATTTCTTCTCTAAAGTAGTAGATGTTATTTTTTACCACACTATACACATGGTATTGAACAAATAAAATATGTTTTGTAATCTTAATTTTTTTTAGTTACAAATACAAGTAAATGATATTAATCTTATGACAAAATAAAACATGTAGCCATGGATTTGATCAAGAGGGGGTAAATTGATTTTAGAATTTTACACTTTTGAATTTTTTTTTTCAAAAATCCCCTTTTCAAATTTTGTAAAACTTACTTATTTGCTTGGAAACATGAAATGTATAGCTTCACACAATAATTTTAGTAAATCAACATTCACAATATCAACAATTCAATTTCAACATGAACAACAACAAATCACAATAATAAAAGGTGCAAAAAATAGAAGTGTTGGAATGGAGAGATTCAAACACGGATTTATTGTGGTTCTCCCTTGAAAAACTGTCTCCAAGGTATACATTCAATTCCAACTCTCATCCAAACTTGAATCTACCCATAAATAGTCCTTCCAAGTTTAAAATAAGCATATGGAGAAGCCTTTATATCAATTGCTCAACCATAATTGAAAAATCCATTGAGATGCTCACTTAAAGAAGAAAAACAAAAAGCTAAACCACTCTTTCTAACTTAGGGTTGGCTAACACTAGAATATCCATAAATTTTTGAGATAAAATGACAAAATTCTTAGGAACTCAGAAGTTCAAATTTCAAATTGAAGCACTAGGGATTAAAAATGACTTAATTCTCGCTTACATTCAAAAAATCAAGCAAAGAATTGAAGCACTGATAAAATTGTGAAAGTTTGGCTCTAAGATATTAAGGTTTTGCAATGAAAAAGTGTGAGAAATGAATATTTATAACAAGTCAGAACAATACTCAGTAAAAATAACCAGTATCTTAAAAACTTATCTTCTAATCAAAATTACAAATCCAAAATTTGAATTATGATCCAAATCGTGAAAAGCCAATTCGAAACCTTACAATTTGAAGCACAAAAATAGTGTAAATGCCTACCCGAATTGCCTTGAATTGTAGACTATTTGGGACCCTTGAGCCACTTGCAATTAGAAACATAAAAATTAGTTCAAAAGCCTAATTCGAATCACCAATTATTACAAACTCTTGGGCACTTGCCCTATAGCTACAATCAGAATCGCAAGCATAGTTAAAAAATGCTGATTCAAATTGCAAGGCTAGAATTTGAAATTTAAACTTTATAAATTTATTTCAAAACCATTTAAATGCATTGCAAAACTTATATTTCAATTCAAAAATATATTTCCAGATTTAGAGAATTTTTTAAGTCATTTAAGAACAAATGGGAATGTTTTTCATGAAAAATTTTCAAAAGCTTTTTGAGCAAATTCTTAAGGCAAACCTTCTAGAAAAATAATTCCAAAATTGAGCTAAATTTAAATAATCCTACACTTTTCCATTTCAATTAAAATAAGGACTAATCTAAGTCTTCAACAATTGAACCGAGGCCATCAAAGATTGATTCACTTAAAATAAATGAAATAAACTCATCCAAAATCATTTGTTGTTATAAAAACATAAATTAACTCATTTAGAAAAAGAGGCTAAGGTCAAGTGATAATTGATAACAAGAAAGGTCAACTGAATGAGATCTAGCATGTTGTGTCACCTGATGATTAGTTCCTAATGTTTGCTTCCCTTAGCCCCATTATCCTATTTAGACCTATGTTTTGCTTCTACTGTTTATATTTTACTCTAATGACATTTCTAGACAGTTTTTATGATATATTCTCAGTTTCTATTTGTCTAATTGATTTTTATATACTTTTTATATGCCAAAACAGGGAGAATTAAATTAAGTAGTCTGGGGAGTTTTTGGATGCTTTTGTGTTATGCTAATTGTTGAATTATTTATGCATGTTTTGAGGGGGATTTTGTTGAATTTAAAGGGAGTTTATTGCGTCTAATTGTGTTAGTGATTAAAATTGTTTGCTCATAGTCGATTAATTCATTCCTAACTTGAAAGTTATTTGTCATCATTAAGAAGGGGGTGATTATTGACCTTAGCCCCTTTTTCTAAATGAGTTAATTTTGTGTTTGATGACAATAAATGATTTTGGATGAGCTTATTTCATTTATTTTCAGTGAATCAATTTTGGATTGCCTTAGTTCAATTTATAGACACCTAGATTAGGCTTTGTTTTAGTTAAAATATAAAGGTATAGGATTATTTGAATTTAGCTCAATTTTGAAATTTTTTTTGGAAGGTTTGCCTAAAGAATTTTCTTAAAATGCTTTTGAAAGATTTTCACCAAAAACATTTCAATATGTTCTTAAATTATTTGTCAAATTCATTAAATTTGAAAAAATGTTTTTGGATTAAAATATAAGTTTTGAAATGTGCTTAAATGATTTTGAAATGAATTTATAAAGTTTAAATTTTAAAATCTAACCATGTGATTCAACTTGGCACTTTTGAACTACGCTCATGATTTTGATCCCAACTACAAGGTAGGTGCCAAAGTGTTTCTAAAAACTAGTGATTTGAATTGGGCTTTTGAACTAATTTTTACAATTCTAATTGCAAGCCACTCAGGGATGCTAGAGAGTCAACATTTCAAGGTCATTCAAATTAGCACTTACACTATATTTTTGTGATTTGAATTGCAAGGTTTTGAACTACTTTTCACAATTTTGATCGTAATTCAAATTTTGAACTCATAATTCTAACCATAGAGGGTAATTTTTTTTGAAAGAATGGACATTTTACTATGTCTTGATTTTATTTGCTATAAGTACTCATTTCTCACACTTCTTCATTGCAAAACTTTAATATTTCAGAGGTAAACTTTCACTATTTCATCTGTACTCTAATTCTTTACTTAATTTCTTAGATTTGAGCTAGATTTGAGTGATTCTTAACCTCTTGTGCTTCAATGTGTAATCTGAATTTCTAAGTTCTGATGATTTCTTTCATTCTATCTTAAAAATTTATGGGTATACTTGGGCTAACCAGCCCTAGGTCTGAAAGAATATATAAGCTCTTTGGTTTTCTTCTTTAAGTCAAATTCCTAAAGGGTTTTTCAATTATAGTTAAGCAATCATTGTAAAGATTTCTCCATGTGCCTGTTTTAAACTTAGAGGGATTGTTCATTAGCGGATTCAAGCTTGGTCAAGAGCTTGGAAGTGGATGTACACCTTGGGGATAGTTTTTTAAAGGGAAACCACTATAAACTTACATTTGAATTTCTCTACCCCTACACTTTTATTTTTTGCACCTTATATCGCTATGATTCAATGTTATCCATGCTAAAGTTGAGTTATTGATATTGTGAATGTTGATTTACTAAAATTATTGTGTGAAGCTATTTATTTCTAATTTCCAAGCAAGTTCTATGAAATTTGAAAAGGGGATTTTGAAAAGATGTTTTGAAAAGTGTAAAATCTTAAAACTAGTTCACCCTTCTTGGTCAAATCCGTGACTACAATTTACATTAGAGCAAAGCTCTTGGTATTAAGGTGTAACCACCTCAAGAGGATCCAGTAGATTCATGTGGTTTTAATATTTTACTGTAGTGTCCTCCATTCAACAAGCCCATCAAGTTCAATGGACAATACTATCCATGTTGGAAATTAAAAATGAAAGATTTTGTTGAAACTATGGATATTGATATGTGAGAAATATTGGAAAGTGGAGACAATCTTCTGACCAAGATTGAAAATGGTATAACCATTTTGATACCTAGAAGCAATTAAAGGTGAAGATAAGAAAAAGAAACATCTACTTGCCTTTAAGATCAAATGGATTATGTCCAATTCCTTATGGCCAAGTGAGTACGAGAGCGTATGTAACAATTCCATTGCTAAGGACAGGCTTGTTTTGGCATGGCCCAAACAAAGCCTTCAAAGGTTCATAACCTTGTTTCACAATATAAACTATTCAAAATGAGTGATGGTGAATAATTAAGGATATGTTACAAATGTTTACTATGATTGTTAACTATTTGAGCATACTTGGTAGGAAATTCGAGAATGCTGATTTTATTCACGAAATCCTCCATTCTCTAACCATTGAATGGCAATCCAAGATTACAATCATTAATTAGTATATGAAAATTGGAATTCTAACTTTGCAAGAATTGTTTCTCAACTTGGAAAAGCAAGAGATGGAATTGAACAGATACTAAAAAATGATGATGATAATAGACGGAGGAAAAATCTGTCCTTAAAAGTTGCTACAAATTTTTAAGAAGAAAATGATGGTCTGGAAAGCTTAAAGAATCTTAATGAAGATGATGATATGGCTCTTCTAACAAAGAAAATTACCATTGAATGTTAGTGTTAAACACTTTGTAATAATGGGAAAAAAAATCATAAATGGAGGTTTTAAATAATTAAAACATTTTAGTTTTGATTTTTCCTTTAGGACACACTACTCCCTTGAGAAGCTTGGATGCCCATCCAACTTAAGGTTCAAAATTATTCCCTTTTAATATTTTTAACAATAAGGTCTATATCCTCTAAGTTTCACAACTTGTATCACCACTATAGCATTAAGTTATGAGTGAAAACTTATCCCACTAGTCTGCAAATGGACTATGAGAAAGAGATCTAATTAAGGTTAGGATCATTTATTAGATCATGTTTAGATGTTTCTTGCTTACTAATTATGGCAAAAATTACCCAAAGGTAACTAGCCACTAATCTATTGGATTCATCACCCATTGAAACACACTAAAATGAAAGCACTAATGCTTCAGAAAATGAATTTTTCAAATACACTAGAACCATATGCTTTCTTTCTTCTTTTACCCTCAACTCAAGAGATGATGAATTCAAATGCCATGATAGGTATTAGCAATAGCTCCTCATAGCTATCTTCAACTACTAACATGGTAAATTTTCTCATTATATCTCATCTTGTAAAACTCTTAATCCCCCATTTGCATCATCTATCCTATAATGGCTAGATATTTATTTGCATGTCACTGATCCTCTTTAAATTCTCTAAATCAAAGTACTTTCAATTCAAAACTTAATTGAAATTAAAAAAAATATTTGATCAACGCGATATTTGCAAATTGTGCAAAGGGAATCAGTAAAATTTTATATTGAAGTTTAAGTGCATGTTGAAGAAGCAATGCTATGGTGTTAGTAGGCAAATTTGATAGTGTCCTGCCCTAATCCACATGATGTAAGCAATATAGAAGGTCACTATTAGGAAGCCCCCTACAAGTCTCATAATGCAAAATCATCACTGATTAACATAACATGCCAAAGACCAAATTTGCATTGATGCATAAACAAGTATTTACATAACAAATTCTACCAAAAATCTAATAGAATTTTCTCTATTTTTCAAACATCTGGGCTTAAGGCCTTTGCAACAGACAAGGGCTACACGCCTAACACATCTTGTACAATAACTCGAAATCACATTGGCTCAAATAACACAAATATATATCTTATTGGACATCATTAATCAAAATACATGCAAATAACAATCCTACCAACTGCCAAGGCTTTCACCATCAATATGCCTTTGGGCTTCATGAAAGGTGGTCTACTCAATTAGTGAGTAGACCCTGATCCAGTGTGATGAGGAGAGATAATGGGGGTATCCTCGGAATCTAAAAACTATGGAGAAAAATGAGCTGAGTTTCCTAGAAGCTCATTGAGTAGATAATCCCTTAAAAAAATCAAAATTTAGTTTATAATTCATATTCAAAATCTAAAGGATAAAGTATGTATATAGTTGTGAAGATAACCTTACTCGTTTGAAAGTCATAATCTCAAAACAAGCTTGGAAACTTTCATCCATCAAGAAAATCTAGTAATTTAAACATAGTATTCAACAAAAATAAAATGAGCAACAAAGTGTGATACTATGAAAAATATTCATCGCAACATAAACATAGGAGAAATTCAATAAGGCTTTCTAAAATTTATCAATACTCAAGTAGCAAAATACTTAATAGTTGCTCTTTCATTCAAAAAACAATTGGAATCCAAAGGACAATTCGTAAAGGTAACCACACCTAATAAACATCACCATAATCCATCCAAACACACCAATCAAATATTCATATATTCATATGTTCAAATGTCTCACCCTTATTTCTCCAGCAAATATTCTAATCATAAGTGCACTTGAGGGTTTCCAAGGGATTTCTAATGGATCCAAGATTTCAAAACAATTAATCATTCAGAAAACATTATGCTGCTAGGTCTTTCCACAAATAAAAAAATATTCTATTCATATTATAATATCAATAATCCAAACATAACATCAAATATTTTAGGTAGCATAAGTTTTAGAAAGCTTAACATTTCCATAACACATTAATATGAACTTGTTGCTGCTATAAACAATAATAGTTACCAAATGCATAAATATTCTAAATCATTTTCAAATTTATATACCATTTAGTAAAATTAAATCCCAAGTTCCAATAATGTAAAACAAGATAAAATACATAATTTCATCATGGCAAATTAGTTTTCATATATATATATATATATATATATATGACACACAGTTAAACTTTCGAAACAAGTTAACATAAAAAATCTCATTATTCAAAAATCATAATAATCCATATCACAAAATTATTTCATATTGCAAATGGAATTTATCAAAAGAGTAGGATTATTTACTCACCTTAGAGACTCTTTAAATGATCAAATTTTTCCTCAAGAGAGGAGATTAATGTCACAAGAATGTTCCTCAAAATGTTAGATTAGCCAACTTGAAAATCTAAGTCAATCTCCCTAGTTGGGGTTAGATAGTATCAAAATTAATTTTTGGACTTAAATTTAAAGTCCTATAATTAAGCACACCAATCCTATATTAATATTAGATCTGAGGCTATAATTTGAAAATCAAGCATGTCATGCCTTGATCCACGGAACGTGACTAGTGTAAAAGGTCACCGTCAGGAAACCTTTTACAAGCCTAACAATGCAACTCTTTACCAATTGACATAACATACCAAAAACCCACAATTATATTACTATATAAACAAATATTCACATATCAAAATCTAATGAAAATCTAACAGAGTTTCCTTTATTTTCCAAACACCCAGGCTTAAGGCCTTTATAATAGACTAGGGCTACAAGCCTTTATATACAACTTGTACAATATCTCAACAATCACAGTGGCCTAGATTACACAAATCTACATCTTAGTGGGTATTCATCAATCAAAATACATGCACATAACAATTCTACCAACTGCTAAGGTCTTCACCATTAATATACCTTTAAACTTCGTAAAAGATCATCTACTCGATCAATGAGTAGATCTTGTACTAGTATGATAGAAGGGACAATAAGGATATCCTTGGGCTTTAAAAAGCATGGAGAGAAATGGGGTAAGTTTCATACAAACTTAGTGAGCAGATGATCTTGTAGAAAACCAAAAAATAGTTTATAATTCATATTCAAAATCCAAAGGATAAATAAGCTTACCCCATTCAAAAGTCATAATCTCAAGATACGTTTAGAAACTTTCATCCATCAAGAAAGTCAAATAATTAAAATATGGTATTCAACAAAATGAAATGGGCAACAAAGTGTGATAGTATGAAAAGTATTCATCATGGCATAAACATAGGAGAAATTCAATAAAGCCTTTTAAATTTATTAATACTCCAGTAGTAAAATACTTAACTAGAATCCAAAGGACAATTCCAAAAGGTAACCATACCTAATAAACATCGTCATAATCCATCCAAACATGCTTGTCAAATATTCATATATTCACATATCTCCCCCTTATTACTCCATCACATATTCTATACACAAGTGCACTTGAAGGTTTCCAATGAATTGCTAATGGATTTAGGACCTCAAATCAATAAATCATTTGAAAACATTATGCTACCAAGTCTCTCCACAAATAAGAGACATTCTATTAATATCTTAATATCTATGATCCAAACATATCATCAAATATTCCAAGTAGCATATGTTTCAAAAATAATAACATTTCCACATCACATAATATGAAATCCTTGCATTCGTAAACAATAATCATTATAAAATGCATAAATACATTAAATCATTTTCATATTTATGCTATATATAGTAAAATAAAATCACTAGTTCTAATAACGTAATTCAAGATAAAATGAATAATTTCATCATAGCAAATCATTTTCATATGTGTATATATAACATAAAATTAAACTTTCTAAACAAGGTAACAAAAGAAAATCCCATTATTCATAAATCACATAATAATCCATATCATAAAATCTATTTCATATCAAATGGGATTTATCAAAAAAGTGTGATTATCTACTCGCCTTAGAAATTCCTTAAATGAATCAGTTTTCCCTCAAGAGGATTAATTAATATCACAAGAAGATTCCTTAAAGTGCTAGATCAACTAGCTTGGAAATTCGAGCCACTTAACCTAGTTGCATATAATCAACATTTGAAATCAAAACTTGAACTTAAATTTAATGTCCTCTATCTAAGCACACCTGCCTTACACTAACCTTGAACTTCAATATCTAAGTTGAAACTTCAAAATCAATTAGTAGAACTAACTACTTGGATTTTTAGCTGAGACTACAAAAATTTGATGTCGGTTGCTTGGTTCTTCGATAGGAATTTAATTGAAGCAATTCAACAAGAAAATTTTAGTTTTCTTTAGCTTTGAAGGGTAAGAGTTTCAAGCAAGATCTACTTGAAAACTTGATGTAGACTTCCTTTTAAGGTATAAAGTAGCAGAACCACCTACTTATATATTCAGCTGAAATTCAAAAATTTAACATTAGTGTGCTTGATTCTTTGGTGGGAGTATCATTGAAGCAAATTTATAAGAAAGTTTCAACATACATCAACTTTGAAGTGTTAGGGTTTCAAGTAGGACTTCTTAATAACTTGAAGTAGACTGAATATAAAATAAATTTTTATTTTAGAAAGGCTCATCGGCATCCAAAAAGGCTATAGACTACTCAATTTGACTTGGATCGTTGCCAGCAAGCTAGCTAAAACTCAGTTGGAAAGAGTGTCAAAGAAGAGATGACAATGGTTGTTGAGTTGGGTAGAAGGAGGTGAGGTGCTGGAGAAGAGAAAGGAAGCAAGACGGTGGTTGGACCTTGTCAGAGGGCAAGGAACCAAAGTTGAAGGAGATTGGCTGGAGAAACTTGTAGAGGTAGGGGAGGCGTTTGGGATAAGCAGAGTGTGCGAGGGAGAAAGGCTAGCTGGGGAAAAATACAACATAATGTAAAATGGAATAATTATAGTTTAGTCTCATTGACTCAGTGACATCTTCAAAAAGGGTTCCGGGAAAAGGAAAAATTACATTCCAAGCATCAAGAAATATATAAAAATTTCACCTTGGTCCCCCAGAATTATTTTATATTTTTCTCAATTTGTTTTCCAATTATTTTCCTTTTAAGGTATTACATATAGTTGAAGCCATTGTTTGAAGAATTTGATGAAACTAAGAATGAGATTCCCTGTTGTTAATTTGGTTTTGCTAAGGGAATCTTTGGAATTGACCAAGCAATGGCTGGAATTTAGTAGCCATGGAACTTTGAACTTTATGTGGTTGGTGCATATTTTTTATTGATTTTTTTATTTCTTAAAATATTTTTTTATATCTGTGCATATACATTACCTCTTTTTTGAAAAATTTCTTGAAATGTTCAATCCATTATCATTGAAGATATCAGAGAGAGTAAATTAAGCAGAGAAATTTAAAGATACAGTAGAATCTATTCGCCCCTTATTTGTGGTATGTTTCCTTTGTTAGGCTGCTCTTGAGAATTTGTTTGTCTTTCTCAATTGCTTTAATAACATTTTTTCAATATTATTTCTATCTTTTAAACTTACATGACAGTAATTTGGACTAGTGGTTACAAATATCAACAAGATAGGAGTACCATTTGATGATTGGGCCATTTAGGAAGCAAATCATATCCAATCACTTGCAAGAACATATGACTTTAACAGAGGCCGCATGTGTGGTAAGATACATTAGAAATGAATAGGCTCTATTTTAAACATAGACTCTGTGCTATCATTCACATTTTAATGCCTGATTTTATTATATCCAGTAGTTAATTGTAGGGCATAGTTAGGATTCATATAGTGGGCCACAATTTTAGAGACTGGGCATATGCTATCAGTGTTTTGGGACAAAGGCAAGGAAATTCAAGATCATAAAAAAAAAATGGTTATATTGGTTTTAGAGGCTGGGCATATGCTATCAGTGGTTTAAAAACTCTTAAAATTTTGCTCTTTATTATTTGGAAACTATTTTAAGAATTTTCTTGAGGAGGGGAAGGGAAGTTAATAAAGAATAGTGGCATCATTTTTTGAAGATATGGAGTAAGTATAAATATATGCATGAATGAATCTTTGAATGGTATGTAATTTGTTAGTTATTAATCTTTTG
Organism: Saraca asoca; assembly: GCA_026873985.1. Lineage (NCBI taxonomy): Eukaryota > Viridiplantae > Streptophyta > Magnoliopsida > Fabales > Fabaceae > Saraca > Saraca asoca. The sequence continues at coordinate 11,606 of JANHAO010018694.1, forward strand.
CAATGCATAGTGTATTTACTGTTTTGTGTCTTCATCTTCTGGAGGAGTAGAATTACATGTTCCTTATAGGATAGTAATGCTGATGAGATAATATAATGATAGAAAGTAATGCCCAGGGTGCTAACATTTTTATCTTCCACCATTGCAGAAGTATGCAGCTTAGATGCAAGTCCCTTTTTGCCTAAGAGAGGCAATGTTTAAATTTAGTTCTTGGTGGAAATATACAGGACAAGTTAATTGATGGTGAGACTTTTATTGGTGACAAGTCTTTCTTTTAAAATTTTCCAAATGCATTACTTAGGTGACTCTGGATTTTCTCTAATTGGTGATAAGTCTTTTCTTTTAAGAACTATCAATTCATGTCTATTGCAGGTTCTATTTCATTATGAAACTACTATTGGAATGGATCATTGTTAATGCATTCAATTCATGTCGATTGCATATTACTAACAATGCATTCTGTGGATGAAGCGCACAGATGAACTTGGCAATTGATAAAAGAAAGGCACTACTCAAGAGAGATAATTTGTCGTTTTATTTTATGAATATTTGGAGTAATATTATTTGCATTTCCTCCATTTTTGGTTGATACGAACAATTGTCCTTATAATTCCTTTGTTCAGATAATTTACAGTTGTTTGGAATTTGAACAATGCAATAGGAATGGTGGATGTGTTACTCCTTTCCTTAAATGCAATATTCATCATCCATAGGTACACAGTAATTGTTCCCTCATTGTGAAACTAAGGACCAATTGACACACTTTACATATTAATTGATATACTTCATTTCTAATCTTTGAAAAGACAATTGTTTTAGATATGTAATCTTTGATTAGTAATTTAGTACTAATTTAGACAACGAAGGAGTTTCGTCAACATTTTTTGTGCTGAATTAAACATGTTTTGGTATCAAACATGTACCTAATAAGTTGTTAAAATATCTTCTAGTGTTTTGGTATCAAACATGTACCTAATAAGTTGTTGAAATATCTTCTAGTGTTCTTGACTATACCGAACTAATGTAGTGTGAAGTTGGTGCTTCAAGAATTGGTTAGTAAAAGGAGAGGATTGGTTGCATGTTGCTGAAATTGAGTCATTGGCTCCTACAATACTTGAAGGTGATCATTAGTAGTTTCCGTCTTGGAAAAATGAAAAAAACTCTAGTCACTAATGTCTTTTTTGTTTGATGGTGTCGAAGTTGTTTCCAACTCTAACTCTTCCACTATTCCATGGTTCTGTGAAAGGCTTTAGTACCAAAAGTGATCAATACACAGACATTAACACTGGGTTTGTAAACTAGCACTTGCTAATGCTGCCTGTAGCACTGTTGCCTTCTTGCTTGGTGCTCTTACTTATGTCATTTTTGACTTTCTTAAGATGAAGATTGCAACATACACTAATGCTAGAATAACTCTTGAAGCTAGGAAGGGAATTGGGATGAAGTTATGACTCATAATTTCCAACTCTAACTCTTATTTGTATTAATTTGGTGAAGCTATGATATGAGTATCTTGAGACATTAAGGGGTAGATAACTTCTTCTTTTAACATATTGCTCTTTGAAATCATGCATAGTATGTGTACCATTACTATGTTTGAACCAGAAGTTTAGGTGTGTGCTTCTTAATAGTGTTCTTTTTGAATTTAGTTATCTTACCTTAAAATATTTCTCACATATTAACTACAAGAGTTAAGCATATATTGATTAAAGCCTTACTAATTAGCTATCACTTGCACCTTTGTTTTTAACTTATAAATCTGCAAATTCAATAATTTTTTGTTTCTTTTTGGTGGCTTTCCACAATGTCAAGTCCCTAAACAGGTAGTATAAGGATTTAAAGAGTGGTAGACAATTTATAAAGCGGAATTTAAATCAGATCTTGCCCTTATCTCGT
>JANHAO010018695.1:0-13491 GCA_026873985.1 Saraca asoca
GCGACTACACTCTTGCGAGATCAAATTAACCTCATCTACAACCTCCCGGTACACACCTGCGAGATCAAATAAACCTCATCTTACATATGCTTCCTTGTTTCTCTCCGCTTTGGTGTGTGGCTGGGGAGATCATATTTGTATCTAATGACATCAATTAGTGTCTTACACTCCGTTCATTTTGCAGGAATATTATTATTTTGTATTAAGTAAAAGATTTTTATGTTATTTATTTTATAATTAAAAAAATACATGATATTATAATTTTGATAAAAAATAACTTCTTTTTTAAAATAAAGGATATTATTTTTTTATATTCTTTATATTTAATATTAAATATTTTTTATTATTTTAACATTTTATAATATAAATATAAATAAATGATATTATTTTTATGAAAAATATTTTTTGTTTGTTAAAACAAACAGGTGTTAGTATGATATTTTATGAATGACAGAGCCTTGAAAGATGAAGCAAATTATCACATTAAATTAATTGAGCTCACAGTCACAAGATTAATTGTCGGATCTGCAATTATTTAGATTTAAGTTGGTGTTTTCAGTATAATATTCATACAGAGAACTTATATAGCCAAAAAAATAAAAATAGCAACATGGTTTAGGGATTGGGAAACTTAAATTGCAAGTGAATAGAAAAGATGACAATGAGTAAGTTTTGAGTAAATGGTGAAACCTATTAACTTAGTTTGTACAGGGGGAAAACACATTTGACATGAATACCTATATTTATAGTTATAAAATATTAAAATAATAAAAAATATTTTATTAATTTAATGTTTAATATAAAGAATGTAATAAATAATAATATTCTTTATTTTAAAAAAAAGTTATTTTCTTCAAAAATCACAACATCATATAATTATTTTAGTTATAATATATATATAAATGATATAAAATATTTTATTTAATATAAATAAAAATAATAATTTCTAACAAAATAAAGGGAGTGAAATACAAAGGGAAGTTCTTCTATTGACCGTAAATTAATTTGAAACTCACATAATTAATATGTTATTTAACTGCAGGGCTTTATTCCGTCGCAATGTGCTCTTTTGATGTCCAGTTGACCAATGATGTAGTTTTTTTATGTTATCAAGTGGGGGGGAAAGTTGTGAATGTCGTGTAAGCTAAGGCCTTTATTTATGCTTATCTTACATTTTAGAACGACATGACCTAAATTATTCGAATATGCTAATCTTTAATTCTTAATCACCATGTAAATCCCACGCTAGGCCATAAATTGGGGTTGGTAAAACTTGACGGTTAGGAAAAAGTCTGAAAATGTGTAGTTAAATGTATGTTGCGATTTTAAATTTTATTGACCGGACAAGATATTTTTAAACAATATGGTAAATTGCAAGAAATTTTATCATAAATCTTTTTAATTGAATATAAGTAATTTTCATTTAAATCATCTAAACGAGTGTATTAATTGAGATTGCATATAATTTGATCCAAATTCTATTTTATTTTTATAATAGCAGGAATGATAAATCATTAAACATAGTAGTAAAATCTTGAATTTAAACTTAAAATATTATAATAAAAAAAATTTAAAAAGTATTAAATATTATTGTACTACTAAATATACATGCCACCTAAATACTTCTTACTCCTTAGAAAAAAAAAAAGAAAAGAAAAATAGTGACTGTTGGAATCATGGGGAGAACATATGCAAAGTGCAGGTAGGATGGTTATTTGCCGAGGCCCACAGGGGAGACATGAGGCATGGAAGAGGCATTGGAGCACCATATCTCACTGGCAAAAGTCCAAGTGTTCCCACCACATTGAGATTCCTTGCTACTCTATTTCTGAGATCTAGAGGGAATATTATTATTTGTTTACTCTCAAACTTTAACCTAATGGCACAAGCCATTAGGCTTTAGGACAAGTTCTGTTTCCTATAAATTTTGTTTAGCTATTTGTAAGAGACTATAATTTTATTGATCAAAGAGTGTTTGCCAAGTGGTAGCTCAGTTGATATTTGGAAGAAGAAAAAGCTTGAGAACTCCACTTGTATGTAGTGTGAAGCTAATTTGACGGCCAATCAATTCACAATAATCACACAAAACCCTACATTCATTAATGAAGTCCTCCAACCTACATTTCATTTATTACATGAAGTGGGTGGCAGACTAGCACTTGTAACTGCATCTGGATGTAAACATTTTGGGTTATCACTGGCTTCATATGTACATAAACATATATTTTTTTCTTATAAAAAGACTATAATCCTCATGCAATTTGCAACTGTTACTTGGAGATAGAATCTCCCTTTAATAAAATTCCCAAGGAACATAAGCACCATCTTGGTCAATCAACAGTTTTAGCCAAGAAAGAGAAGCCAAAGAGCAGAAAAAAGTTATGAACCAGCAAAAGAAAAAGTTAAAGCATACCCATCACCACCACCACAATATCCCCAGTCTTGCTTCTCATCTCTTTCCATCTAAAAAGCCCTTAGCCCCTTTTCCACTCTTTCTTTGTCTCTTCATAGAAACTTACACTATGGCAAGTTTCTACATCTGCTTCCCTTTCTCTTCCACTCACATTCTATAACCCCACTTCCTTATATTTTGCTCCCATGATTCCAATCACATATAGAAAAATAAAATACCACTCCCTTTAATTTCTCTACTTAACATTCAGCCCATATTCATATCTTTCTATATATATGTTTCTTCTGCTTGCTGCTATGTTATAAACTAAAATTATCTTTCTCTCCTTGAAAAATTCACATGCCTCAGCAGAGAGAGCAAGACAAGATGATTATGAGATTGTTCATGTGTTAGTACATGTTTATATAGTATCTTCAAAGTTCAGCCATGACTTCTCTAGGCAATCCAAGAACTTGGATTCCATATTTAACCAACAAAGACTGCTCACTAGAATCCTGCAGCTTATACTGTCCACAGTGGTGCTATGCAGTCTATCCTCCTCCTCCTCCTCCTTTCCAATTCCCTGAAGATGACGACGATTCAGGCTCTAATTTCTCTCCTCTTGTTATAGCAATAATCGGGATTTTAGCCAGCGCTTTTCTTCTTGTAAGTTACTACACTTTGATATCAAAGTACTGCAAAAACAGAGATTCCTCAAGCAGAGAGAATCACGAAGCTAATGAAGAAATGGAAGAAAATCGCAGCCCTTCATTCCACGAGCCGTGGCACTTGTCGACCGCTGGATTGGATGAAGCTCTGATAAAGTCCATTGCAGTCTGCAAATACAAGAAAGGAAATAACTTGGTTGAAGTGACGGATTGCTGCGTTTGTCTCAGTGAGTTTGAAGAAGACGAAAGTGTTAAACTTTTGCCTAAATGCAGCCATGCTTTTCATGTTCCTTGTATTGATAGGTGGCTCAAATCTCACTCTAATTGCCCTCTGTGTCGTGCTGCCGTGTTTAGTGCCTTGAATCCTTCGGAAATTCAAGTTGCTAACACGGTGGTAGAAATTCCTGCATCAAGGAATGAGAATTCTGCAGAAAATGAAAATTTGCCAGAATTTGTTGGAAGAGAAAATGAAATCGGCGTTGCAGAAGAAGAAGAAATGGTGCAGAGAAGTGAAATTCGGAAGCCTGCTGCATTTCGTGCTTTTAGTGATTTGGAGGGAAGGCACAGCATGATTGAGATTAGAGATGAAGATTATGAATCGATGAGAAGGTCAATTTCCATGGATCACTCTTTTTCAGTTGCCGACATTTTGAATATCAATGAAGAGGAAGATGGTGAAGCAGGTTCATCCAAGAGGTTTAAAGGAGAAAGTAGCAGCAAGTGTAGCAACAAAAGGAGAGTGTTGCATTGTGTATGGAGTCCAACTGCTATGAGGAGATCCTTTCCTAGTGGCAGATTCTCATTCAGCAGGAATGCCAGAGCAAGGCAGGGGATTATCCCTGTCTGAAATTCCTTCGTTTTTTTTTTTTCAAATTTTTTCTTGATTTGTCTTTAATGGTATGATTATGAAGAAGAAATTAACCAATTTTTGGTTATCAATCTCATATTGTTTGATTAAAACTGATTTTTAGAATTTAATCATGGTGATGATATTTCACTAGAATTACATATGTCTACTGTTTCTGGTTTGTTTTATGAACAATGAGTTTGGATCTTTGTTAAGATAGATGCCAAGTCTTTCATAATTTGCATTAATATATATTAGAATATGAATCTGAAAAATGTCTTCGGTGTTTGTCTCATGGGAGATCAGTTTTCACTCTATGAATTCACTATGGGGTATGAATGTTGAGATATTAACAACCAAGTTTCCCCAAGTTCCATATTTCCACCTGCAACACTTACAGAAGCATAGCTCTACACTCTAGTAAAGAAAAAATAAAATTGATCTCTAACTAAAATTTTAGAGCCCTCCCTAGGAGAGATTCTTAGTTGCAAAGAATGCATATAGTTGTATATGCATAATTTTTTTATTATATATTTATGTATTATCTCTCATCTATTTAATAATGTATTTTTTTTTTATTTTAGTATACAGTACACTTAAGAAAGGTTCTTAGTTGCATTAAGTGCATTTACCCGTGTCTACTAAATTAATGAGAGAAATACACCATTTTTTTTAATTAAACATTAATGTATTCTTTTTCCTTTATTTAATGATTTGCCCCTCTTCTTGTTTGATGTAGTACACACCACCTAAATATATTAAGTACAATCACAAATCTCTCGTAGACTTCCTACAACTAAGAACCTTCCGGATTTATTACTCTAAAATCAACACACACATTACTTACAAGATAGTAGAGTAGTTTTAAATCAGCATCAAATTTCATGGGTCCAAATCTCACATATTAATATGGTCAACCATCTGTGTCTTCCTATTTATTGAACTAAATTGTGTGTCTATGGAATCAGACTGAGGCATGAGGTGTAAATTGTAGAATGAGTTGAGTTGAGAAAGAATGTGAATGTGGGGATAAGGTCTTTGTTTTCCAGTAGCCCTGTGAGGGAGAGCAATCTGGACCCACACCTTGTGCATTATTGGAGAGATGGCAGAGGTAGCCCTAAATTATTGATACGGTTTGTCACTGCGATTGGGCCAGAGGGTGAATATTCAGATTCCCCTCCAAGCATCCATTTTTCCCCGAGCCATTAGTATTCAAGCAAGTGTGAAAGTAAATTGAAGTATTTTTACACCCCATTTTCCTAAAGTCATATCCGCGTTGATATGCAGAGATTTGATACCAAATATTATACTTTATTGAATAATTGACTTCTTTTAACATGTCATGTAATATGAAAGTAAAAAGCATCGGACAATGTTGATGTACAGATTCTTCTGTGAAGTGTGAAATTGAAATTTAAGACTACAATATGTCAATTTGATGAACTTTGATTGGATTGTGTTGAACAAGATTGTCGCTTGTAGGAGAGGCTGGCATTACTATTATCTGGAACTTACAGCTCAAGTTATGGGCAATTTCCATGGATTACGAGGACCACAATAGAGACAATTTTGTTTCATCTGTTCAATTGATGTTGCCAGCTATGGATACTTATCCATTCTTACACGCCAAATGGGCACATGAGATAAATAACAGTGCCATTTGTATTATGCCTGTGTGATATAATATCTATCTTTTTATATTAATTATTATCATTCATAATTAATTTTAATAAAAACTTAAATCAGACAGAAGAATTTAGATATATAAATAATATTAGTGCTCTTATAATTATATCCAATAATGTGAGTGTTTTCTCTCATTCACAAATTTTTTGAAGAAATATTATTTACATATGGTTATCTTACCTAAATTTTGTATGTAATAATTTGTAATGTAACATTTTTATGTGAGAAAATGGAAGGATTTTCTCCTTTTGGCAAATAGGTCTTTCAAAGGGGAAAGAAGAGGAATGGACTTGGATTATTTCAAACTACATAAAAAGAAAAAGCCTTTAGAAAAGCCCATGATTTTTTTTTATTTTGTTTGGGTGGACCCAAGATGCATGGACCTGTAGCCAAATTTATACCCCACATTGTGGGGGCACTAGCAGCCTAACCTCTTTACCGCTTCTTCAACATTTGTTGGCTCTCTTCTATAGAGCCATAATTAATATGGGCCAATATTAATTTGCAGGAAGCAGGAGTATGGAACCCACACATTGGACTGCTTTGTACCTAAACCCCATCCTCATTTGTGTCAAATGCTTTTTGTTTGAGATTTTCCTAAGTTTGGAATTTTGCAGGGGCAGACATGGATTGACACATATGCTAATTAAATTTATATTTATATAATTATATAAAATAAAATTTTTAAAATCCATTGTTGGATTTAAAATATTAATTATGAACATTATTTTCACAAAATTTTTAATTAATGTGAAATTATTTACTATTTCATCAATAAACTTCAAATTTAATATAAAATATACTTATGAAATATAATAAATTTTTAATACTTTGATTATATATTTTATTGTTCAAATTTTCTAAAATTTTATATATGAGATGAATATGATGATTGGTTGTAATTCAACAATTGGATTAAAAAAATCACATTGTAAAAAAATTATTATTTAGTGTAACTTATATGACTTACCTTTTAGTCACCTAAAGAGATAAATTAATTAAAATGTGTGACAAGGAACTCAAATATTATTTTGCTAAAAAATAAAAAAAATACTTGTAGATATATATCTTAATTTCAATATTATGATGTTCGATCCAGTCAGTTTTAGGCACATTTGCTAGCAATGGCCAAGAATGCACTTAAAAATAAAAGAAATGATTAACTGATTACATCCCATACTTGTGATACCCAATTATAATCAGTGAAAATCACCCTGCCAACAATTGATTAATATATATAATGATCTATAATCTATATTAGTTTCTAGATTATATATTTTTCCAGAAAATCGCTAATTTAGACAACGCTTAATTATTTTTAATCTTTTAAACCCCTCAAATTTAAAGCTACTTTTTTTTTTTTTAATTTTAATCTTGCTAATGTTACCTTTATAAAATAATAGAATGTGGGATGTAGAATGGAATTTTATTTTATTTTTAAGAAACAAATACATTTGTATCTCTCTTTCTTTTTTAGTGACACTAACATCACAATAATAAAAGAAGAGGATCAAAATTTCCAACCCTTACTGTCTAAAAATCCTTACCCACAAGGCCACAAACGCAAACAGAGCGCACAATAAAAGTATACTAGAAATTCTAATACACTTTTAAAATAAAGAACACAAAAATATAAATAAATTTGATTTGTGTAAAATTCATACTAATATGAAATATTAATATTATATTGTTATGGCTTCCTTCCTCCTTTTGAAATAAAAATTCCCATTTTAATTTAAAAATATGAAATATAAATATTATATTATTATATTTTTCTCTCTCCTTCCCAAACAAAAATTTCTCTGTTATTTTAAAATATAAAATATAAATATTATATCCTTATATCTTTCTCAATAAGAATTTCTCTTTTACTTTATAAATATACTAGAATTTCTCCTGCTACGCGATGATCATCCAAACATGTCAGTATCTGTTTCTGGTTTAGACTCTCACAGAAGTGGACACAAAGCCTTAACAACAATAACGATCTATCGCACATAAACAAACAAAACTGAACGCCGAGACAAAGCAAATTAAAGAGGCAGCTGCATGCATCGTTTTCAGCCACCTGATTAATCCGAGCCTTTTCTTCCTACTACAAAACAGCTTCTTGTCCCAATGCCGTTAAAAGGAGACTTTCTCACTCCTCTCTGTGGACAAAAATTATGCTGCTTCATTATCTTTACCAAGAGATATGAGGACCAAAACAAGATAGGCTAAACTAAAAGTTGACAATAATATATATCTCTTGTTGTACGTTTTCACAATTGCAATATGTTTACATTCAAGCAATGGAGGCCAATATAGCCCATATTGCTGTTTATACCAACAAATCCTTATAAGGAAATTAAGATCCTGATTTCAGTAGCCTATGCATCCTTTTGAGTCTTATCAAGTTTGCTTCCTTTTTCATGCCCATTTCTTCCATTGCTTTCACTGAATTTGAACTAAGGGGAATTATAAAAAAAAAAAAAAGAAGCAAATTCTCTTAGCAAGCCTTAATTATAGGGTAGGTTGGAGTGGGTTAGGAGTAGTTTATGTGATTTTTTTTAACTGAATTAATTTTTTTTATTTATATTTCAATTTACTCAATATTAATCAATTTAAATTTAGAATCGATTTTAATCGTTTAAATCAATTTAGAGTATTTTTGGATGGTTAATATTAATTTGAATATATTAACAATCTCTTTTTTATTTTTTTTGGCTAATGTCACTAAAAGATAGCACTTGTAATTGCAAAAATATAATTATAGTTTCAAAGTATAATATAAATTATCATGCAATTGTCATGACTTATATACAATATATATTTCACATCAGTTAAATATGAATTCATAAAAATTACATATTATACTATGCACATTATTTATTTAACTAAACATAAATTAATAAAAATTATTACACAATAATAATTATAATGCAATTTCATAATATACAAGCAATAATATTACACTACACAATACATAATCTTTACTATATGTTCAATGAAAAAATACAATAGTGGATAAAAGTTTTATTTAACTATAGGATAAACTTTAGATGGGTTTGATTAGAATTTTTTTAAATCAACTAATGCTTGGAGTACTTCCTAGCTTGAGCTTCAACAATCTTTAATAATGGAGAAGATTGGCGTCCTATAAAGAAAAATTGTTATGGATCGCACAAAAGCTGGCAATTTGCGAAGCATTAATGGATTTTGTTCTTAAAAATGGTGGGTCACCTTTAAAAGTCACATGTATCAATGGCAAGTAACTATGAAAATATTCACCTTAATTAACAAGAAACATTAATTCCTCAACTTATTTTTTCATACATTATAATATCTTGCCCATTTGATATAATTTATATAAAATTAATCTGGTTTGTTTTAAACTTGTAGACCATATTTAACCAGATTATGTTATACTTGCAGAGTTAATGAGAAAGTCTGTTTTTAAGTAGCCGTAAATAATTTGGTTTTGCTGCACCCGAATATAGACAAATATAGTACTATAGCTTTATTGGTCAACATTTCAACTCTTTAATGATGCATATAAAAGCAATGCCACATTGGAATCTCAAACAAGACCCAAATGATTTCCCAAAGTATGAGAGTCCAACTATTCATTATGGTTTTAATATCAGGTCATTCTCAATGATATTTGTACATTATTTAATTTGTGGGGCTTGGAATATTTTATATATATATATATATTGCATGCCATCTTGTGGGACAAATAATACCCACCATATGTTAGAAGATCCTATCCAAGTACCCATAACCAAAAAGAAAAAGAACAAAATCTTTTAATGTAGTCACACAGTCAAAGCCAATTTTGTTCTCTTCTCTTCAGCTTGCGGCAATGTTAGGAAATATGGTGAATAGAGCTTCCAACTGTGTCAGTTGACTCAACTCACAGGTGGGATATCCAGTTTTAGGAATAATACCTTCTTAAAATTTTGGTATAAAATAATAATCGTGTACAAGTAGTCTATTTGAGTGCAGGTGGTTTCTAATATATATTTTTATTAAATTTAAATGGAATTAATATGTAAGACTTTACACATTATGCTTGCAGTATATAATTCTGTGATGACATCTTTTGTTATATACCACAAACTTTCCAACAAGCATGATGGGGAAAGATTCTATTTGCCTGCAAGAATCTTGTCTGGAGTAATTTCATTCATATGGAGGAAATCATTTTTGTTTCAGTTCACAAAATAAGTCAAAAGCAATGATGAGTACACACAATTGGTGCATTCATTCGTGTTCAAATGCACGCTTGCAAAATTTAAATAAGTGTATCTCAGATTATGTTAAATGGGTTATGAATTATATTTAGTGAGAGAAAATAAGTGTCTGTAATATTATTCAATGCAAATCATAACTCATCTAAGAATAAAAAGAAAAATACTACTTATATATGACAATTATTATCATGCATGATATAATCTGGACAAAACTCCTCTTGAAAGATCAATTTAACTCAATTATGAGAAATGCTTCCTAGTGTACACTTTTAATTTAATTGGCATTAACACATGAACAACTGCACACTAGGATGAGTAGTAAAAAGATGAAGCTAGCTATGAGAAACAGGGAATCTCAATTTATTTTTTTTTTCCTTCTTCTATTCTGACATGAGGTAAATATCTGATCAGCAGCAAAGATAAGCTTCTTCCTCCATCCCTCTAAGCAAATGCTGAACAGCTGCTGCAATGTCATCTGCTGAACCAAGCTGACATCCTTCTTCAACCTACACAAAATAAGACTTAAAATGTACTGCACAAAAATAGATCATTTTTCTTAGTAGGGTATCACCACAGGTACATAATGATAACAACAACACAAAGTTGATCCTCTCGTCTTGTTTTTTGTTGTTTAACTTACTAATTCAAGAGTATAATTTATTAGGTGAAGATTTGATGAACCTATTTCTGACATCCTTTCTTCTTTTCTTCCATTAAATTTACAACAGAAATAACCAAACTTTATTCTAGTAGATTGGATCTGACACGTGTATCATTTGTATAATCTATCAAACGCAATGACGTAGTTTATCAATATCGTAAGAGATTCGACTAAGTTTTAAGTGTTGGTCGTTGACTATCTAATACAATCCTCCTCCTTCATCCGGACTCCAAACCGTCTGTAAGAAATTCTGACGTTTAGTACGACACAGACATAGATTAAACTCTTCGGAATCCTAAAATTAAAAGTTTCAAAGGGAAATTGATTGTTAATTCCATACCTTGGCACTGATAGAATAGAGCACCAATATTGAGTCAATGGTAGTGACATTGAGATGTAAGATGGTGAGATAGAGTGCTTCAAAACCAGCAACCAACGTTGAAAGTTGTCTGTGGCTTCTCCTCGGCGTGAGAATTCGAAGGCTTGCATGTGTCTCGATCAAAGTAACCTCAATATCAGCTAAAGCATCCTTAGTCTTGGACGTGTATTTGTTATTATGTGGCTGAGAACATGTGTATTGAGGAGACACAAAAAATTGTGCAAAAGGAGGTCCCATGAATTTCGAAATTATGCCGGTTTCTTCATTAGTTTGTGTTATTCCTGCTGCTTGTAGGATTTTCAGCTTTTGAGCTTCAAGAGATTGCAGAAGGTGCTCTAGTTCCTTCACAAATTCTATAGCACCACCTACAATGGATGCTTGATCACCCTACCAAAAATATAAAATTAATTTCCTCATTCAAAATTATGTTATTATATGACAAAGAAAATCATAAAAAATTTTATATCTGATTACAAGATTTGAACATATATGCTGTGAAAAAAATTGATAATTGCATTTTCATTCATTTACAACTTCGCTTATACTTGTACACACTTATTCTGCTTGTTTAAGAATCTGTGCAGTCCGATTGAGTTAAATTGTGCCATAAACACATTTGTGAGAGTTGTAAATAAATGAGAGTTGCTAATGAATAAAAGTGCAAATAACAGTATTATACTTTGCGTGCTTAGAAAAGAGAATTTGTTCATACTACTGATATTTTCTAACATATTCCTAACATTGTTGTGAAAAATTCAAGTACATCCTTAATGACAGCAAAAGAGAGGTGCTGAAAGAGGCAAACCCTTTGAACATAGGAATCAGGCATGAGAGAACGGAGAACAGCAAGATGCTCATTCATCTGCCTACGGCGGTTTCTTTCGACTGCAATGTGAGTCATTCTTTGTGTCTCAGTCTCTTGCTTGTTCTTGCAAATCTTTGCCTTCCTTTTCCTCTTTCTTCCTTGCACTCCATAATTCTGCCTTCTTCCAGCCTCTTCTGCTTCACCACATTTCCTTTTTCCAGTCACTAGTTCACAGTTGTCTTCAGGCTGCTGGCGTTTCACGTTGTTTTCTAATAAGAAACTCGCTTCTGAGGAGGCATTGCTGGTATATGGAGTTGCAGAAATGGTGTCGTAGATAACGAAGTTGAAAATCTCACCAGATGAAAGTGTTTCTAAAGCCATAACTCTCAACTCTCTTCTATGTTCTTCTTGTGAGAGCTATTAAAGACCGTTTCTGACCAAACATAAATAGAAGATTTAGAAAAAATAGTGTATCTTTCTTTACATAATTCCTCGCATTAGGGACAAGGTACAGTCAGAGTAAAGCTGACTCCACCCTTTCCAACAAGTGCTATCAAACTGACTCAAATTGCATGTAAATGAATAACCTAAGAAATAATGTGTACATAAATAAAAAAAAGTTTCAATCTCACAATTTTTTTTTCTTTAAAATTCAATGCAAACTTATTGTATAGGTGACAAAATTTTATTCAATGTTTTAAAAATAAAATATAAAATTAAAAAGAATTATACAAAATGAATCAACTGATTTAGCTTAACCAAAATTATAATTGAATAATGATTGAATTTGTTGAATTGTTTGATTTCATTTATTTTTTAATATATTAAGTTTTTATCTATTTTAAAATTAATGACATTAATTTGAGTTAAATATACTATTATGTAAAATTATACTTATAAAACAGATTGTAAATGGTGACAATAAAAGTGGTATTCCACATGCAAGTAACATTACTCCATGATTTATAGCAAATCTGAGCTGATATGGTAGTTTGGAGAAATGAAAAGGAGGTTAAACGTTAAAAAGTATTGGGAAGGTGAAAGAAGATTAGAGGATACACAGCAGCACGTGAGAAGAGGCAGAAAAGGTGTTGTGCTTTTCAGCAATGAGAAAGTGAAGAGAAAGGAAGCAGAGGCTACTCATACACATTGGTTGGGTTTCCTTCCCAATATTTTCATTGATAGATGCTCTCAGAGACTACTGCTGCCTTCTGAAACGGATAGTGGGTGGGGGACCCAAATCTATATAGAAATATGCATACAAACAACACAACAAGCTGTGTAATAGCTACTCCACACATTCAAATCTGTGTTGGGCTTCGCAGGAAATGACTGATGCCTCCTGTACTCAGAGATTCCCATATAAATAATTCAGACAGAGACTATATAGCATCTAATTTGACAACCCATTGTACATTCTACTTTGTCAGGTGTTTTATCAACATTTTGCTATTGCCTCGCCTTTCATCATTTGATTTATGTGGATCCGACGGCTAAAATAATCCTCCTTGCAAGTTTATGGTACAAGGGCAACGTTACATCTCACTTATTTTGCCTCTTAAATTCTAAGACCATCAGCACTGGCAGGTGCTTAAGAAGTTCCTTAAATTAAGCAACTCACCTTAAGCAATTGTGACCACTGTAAAGGAGATAAAAAAATACACGTCAGTCATCCAATTGCTTATTAAGCAACCGGAGCTTAAAGGAGAAAAAGCAATAAAAAAATGAAACCTAGTTGACTGCTCTCCCTTTCTTGCCCTTATTAAGCAACCAATTATTTCTCACGGGCTGCAGCAACCAAAGCTGCTTGAGTTGAAA
>JANHAO010018696.1:0-13494 GCA_026873985.1 Saraca asoca
GTTATTTTAAAGAATATCAAATAATAAAAATATAAATTTATTAAGTTTAATATTGAAAATTATTTAATATTATATTAATATATAACTTTAGTATATTAAAATTATAATTTTAATATACATATACATATCAATTAATTATATATTATTTATTATATATTATCAAACTAATAAGTTAATCTACCAAGCTAATCCAATAGCCCAATAGAAACAGGTTAACAGGCTAATCTAATAGCTCGACGGGTTAATACTTATTACTCCCAGGCACGCTTGTCGGGATGGGTTATTTCGTGCAAGTTTCTCACCAGTTCGGGCCACTGTTATCATTTTCCATACTAGTCCCAGTCCTAAGTCGACCTATTATGATGACTTTTTTGTCGTCACTGAAAGGTCGCCTATTGTGACGACTTTTAGTCGTCACCGAAAGGGTACCTATTGTGATGACTAAAAAGTTATCACTGAAGGTAGATCCTACTGTGACGACTTTCTAGGTTGTCATTGAAAGTTTGACCTATTGTGATGATGTTTTAGTCGTCACTAAAGGCATACCTATTGTGACTACTTTTTAGGTCGTCATTGAAAGTTCGACTTGTTGTGATGACTTTTTGGTCGTCACTGAAGGTTGCTTATTGTGACGACTTTTGGTCATCACTGAAAGGTTACCTATTGTGATGACTTTTTAGTCATCACTAAAAGTTGTCATTGAAGGTAGACCTACTGTGACGACTAAAAAAGTTGTCACTGAAAGGTCGACCTATTGTGATGATTTTTCTATGACGTCATTGAAAGTTGGCCTTTCAGTGATGACCTAAAAAGTCGCCACAATAGGCTGACCTTTAGTGATGACTTTTTAGTCGTCACTGAATAGTCGTCACAAAAAATTAAATTTCTTGCAGTGTTATGAGGAAAATCAAAGCATGATTAAAGTGGTTACATGCATTAACATATTAATAAATTTTCCTCAACTTTTATGCCTATGCAATTGACTTCTGATATGATGTTGAATGGGAAAAATTTTGAGGACTAGGTCGAGTCTTTGAAGCTTTATCTGGCAATCACCAATCTTGATCTAGCATTTAGGGAAGAAGAGCGCACTGTTGATGCTAATTTTAATGCTAAACAAAAAGCCAAACTTGAAAAATGGACACACTCAAACAAAATGTGTCTGATGGTGATGAAATTTACAATGGACAAGACCATCAGGTAAAATATTTTTGAATTTGAGAATGCTAAGGTTTTTCTCAAGTTTGTTACTAAGAAATGGGTCAAATTTGACAAAGCTGAAAAGAGCCAATACCTCTCACTTCTTAAAAAGACAATATATGATGTTGTTAGTGAAGTGCAAGAGTACATCTTGAAGTTGGTTTATTACTATAATAAGTTGAAAAGTATAAAGGTTGAACTGGGTGAGAACTACTTGATTTGGTAAGCATTAGAATCTTTGCTAGCCTAATTTGATGTTGTAAAGATGCCCTATAGTATCTAGAAGGGTGAATGGATGTCATACCCCCAACCCATGGAACGTGATCGGCGTAGAAGGTCACTAATAGGAAACCTCCTATAAGCCTGACAATGTAAATTATACTAAATATTCACATTTTTATAAATGTATATTTAAGCATTCACATGACAATTCTATCAAAAATCCAGCAGAGTCTCCTCTATTTTTCAGATATCCAGGCACAAGGCCTATATACACAAAAGGGGCTATATGCCCATTACATCCTGTATAATAACATAATAATATGCAGTGGCCCCAGATTATACAATTTACATCCTACTAGTCATCCAACAATCATACACAATACATACATATACAATCCTACCAACTATCAAACTTTACACTATAATTATATCTTAAATCTCCATAAGAAGGGTTCACCCAATCAATGAGCATATCCAAGTCTAAGATGAGGTGAAGGGATCGTAGGTGTATCCTTAGGCTCTGAAAAATATGGAAAGAGAGGAATGAGTTCCATAGAAACTCAGTGAGTAAATAATCCCATGATCACTCAAAAATCTCATTTAAAAATCATGCTCGAAACTATATATATAAATATACAGCCTTGAAGATATGCTTACCTGTTTTGCAACCATAATCTCAATATACATTTGAAAACTATAATTCATCAAGCAAGTCAAATAATTAATAACATGGTATTTCAACAACATAATATACAGCTGATGCATTTATATATATATATATATATATATATACTCGTCATATAGAAAATGGGGTTGCCAAATCCAATGACATAACACAAAATGAAAATGCATCATTTAATCATGGTAAACCATTTCATGTACACGTACAACGTATAAATATACTTTCGAAACCACTTTAATATATAGGAAAATTCCATTATTTTTTTAAAAATTTATAACATTTCATATAATAAAATTATTTTATATTTACACATGGGATTATTAAGTAAGGAGGATTGTCCACTCACCATAGAAATTCCTTAGGAAGCCAAGTCAACTAAAGTTTCAAAAATTGGCCATTGGTGTGCTTATTCCTTTAATGGAAGCTTCACTGAAGCAAGGCAATGCAAAATAACAAGAGAATTCCAAATTTCTTCCAGTTAGAACAATAAGGGTTTCAAGGGAAATTTCTTCCAAACTAACTATAGAGTTTCTATAGAATAAATCTTTTGGTCTAAGATTACTTACCACCCTTCAAAGTATCGGTGGCTAGCTCGCCACATGCCAGATCATCACCGACAAGTCGATATGGGCATTGGCCAAATAACATGCCAATAGAGAAAAAGAAAAAAAGCTGAGCTGCTAGAGAAAAAAAGATGCTGGGAGGGGACCGGAGGAAGAAAGTCAACAGTCGAACATAGCCGAAGAAAGGAAGGCCAAAGAAGAAGCAGCTCATAAAATGACACCGGACTGAAGGAAGTTGGCTCCCTAAAGAATGCAGTCGTAGTAGGGAAGCTTCGGTCAAGACTCACCGAAGAAGGAGGAAGATGCCAGAGAAGGTGACCGAAGGAAGACTGGTAGTTAAGCCTCGCGAACCACAACAAATCGAGGAGGAGGAACACTGAGGAAGTTTCAGGAATGTATTGAGAGAGAAGCCGCCTGCTAGGAAAATTATATACATAAAAGGAAGTGGGGAAAATTGTGATTTAACCCTAAGACTTCCCATCGATTTCAAATAGATCTTTGCAAAAAAATAAGAAATTACAATTTGGCCCTAACGATCTTAAAAGATTTTCCATTTTGGTCCCTTAAAAATTCTTTTTTTTTAGGTATTACAAATTCTGCCCTCATTAAAAGAATTTGTCCTCGAATTCTTGAAACATAGTCATAAGGAGTGAAGATCCATACCAACACATCACTCAAAACAGTTGGGGGTATCTATTTATTATGAGGGACTCGAGCTTTCAAGTTGTTTCCTATTTCCCATGGTTCTCCCATAGAGCCATGTATCACCCTAACATGATTCTTTTTCTCACTATTATTCTTCAAAGCAAGATTGCTGTGCTTAAGCTTTCGATCTTCAAGTCCCTTATTAGTGTTCATAACTTTTCCCTCTTGCCTAATGTAAATCATAACATCTGAATTACCCTCCAAAACATAAGCATAGCCCCCTGATGAAATAATACTAGTTGTCAGGATTCGTCCATTGTGCTTATGTAATCCATACCACCCTGGTTCCAATGACAAAAACCAATTAGGATAAACTCCACCCTATACTGAGAGTCATCACTAACGTCAACTCCAGGGACAGGTCTCAAGATCTACTTGCCTATGTTAACATATTTCCCTTTCTCCTTAAGAATCTTTACTACTTGTAAATCAACCTTTTTTTATAACTATTCACTTCATCTTTTTACTTTGCTTCTTCTTCCTACAAAAGCTTCCTGCAACAGCTTGAAATAGGTAGCGTATCTCTCTCACTTTGTTCTGAGTCACATTCGACTCGTTATCATGACTGCTAAAGCAACCAAGACCAATAGGAACAACATTTACCAAACCCCTAAGGACAATCTGATTCAGACATCAAGCTAAGCACAACTACCCTGTTTGATGCAATATTAAACACACTGGAATTCTTTTCAACTCAAGCTAGCAACCATATACTTCTAAAGGCTTTGTTTGTAGGCTTTGGACTCCTTAGTAGACTACTATCTCCTTCCCTAACATCCCTTACACTGCACTATATCATGGTTACATACTGTAACTCGTAAGAATGGTTGAAGTAGTAGGATGCAACTCCTACATATCTGCTGAGGGAGAAAGGCCCACTTCAACAATGGAAAGTTGAGACTTTGGGTAACATCAAGTGCCTAGGTGAGTGTTCTAAGTAAGACTAGATGACTAAATAGTTAGGCACACGTACTCCTTAACTAGAATGAACTGATTAGTGAGCAACTTTATCCAGTTAAACCAGGAGGACTGGCCAGAAAAGAAAATTAGTCAGAGAATTCATTCTTGCCAAAAATAAGGAAAAGTGAGATGGAAGACATTGTTAGAAAGGTTGAGAAAGTGAAGACTAGTAATGGCAGAGATTAATGAGGAATAGAAGTGAAAAGGTTAAAATCGGTGAGGTTCAGAGCTATCACATGTCAATGAGAATCATACGTGACGCCAGACCAGACGCAGTGGTTGGTAGAGGTATTCCATAAGGAAGGAGCAGATTGTGGCCATCAATAATGGCTGTTTTCAAGGATGAAAGCACATGATAACTAGCTCATGCTTAAGATAATATCAAAGTCAACCATACCTAACACAAACAAGTTAGCAGGTGAAACAGTTCCACACACACTGATTCCGTAAGAAGAGACTATTTCACTAGCCATCAATGTCTAACTCCAGGGAGTAGGTACCAACAACTATGATTTTAAAGGGATTTAGGGTCTAATAAGACACAATTAAATAAGTGGATACAAAAAAAAAATGAATTGCACTAGGATCAAATAATACATAAGCTAAAATAGAATTAATTATTGAGATACCTATGACCATAGCATCAGAGGTCTAGGCGTCCTACCCCGCCAAGGTGTAAACTTAGGCAGTAGTCCTATAATCGATACCATAACCCCTACTAGATGACCCTCTTCTCCCACCCCTAGCAATGGACCTAGATATTAAGGGTCTAGTGGATGGGGCACTACCTGATGTACCCGCGACCCTATTGCCACTGGGCGAGGTTGACGAATAAAGACAATCCTTCACCAGATGACCCTTCTGACCACATCCAAAACAAACTCCAGTGACTCTTCTACAAATCCCTAAATGAACCTTTCCACAAAACTGGTATAACCTTGATGCCTTATGTCTAATTAGAGCAAAAGGATAGAAACTAGATCCTCTAGAAGAATCTCGAATGAGGTGTCCTAGGGGCTGTTGAAAGTGGTCTTCCTATATCTCCATTAATACTCCCAGTTCTAGACTTTTTTCTTAAGCCCTTTTGAATTTTTCTGTCTTGCTTTCTTTCCCTTATTCTCACCTCCAATTCTATTGCTCTGTTATAGACTTCCTCATACGTGGTATCCTTAGAAAATGGTATAGCATTAAAATATTGATCATCCAAACCTATAGCGAACCTCAAAGCTTTATCCTTTTCAGTAGGGATCAAATTTTTTGCAAACTAGGAGAAGTAGAGGAATTAGGCAGCATACTCAAAAATAGTTAAGCCTCTTTGTTTCAGATTATAAAGTTCTTGCATCTTTTCATATCACTACCCTTCAAGGAAAAATTACTCTAGAAAGGCTGTGTGAAACTTTTCCCAGGTGATGGCTACTTTGTTCCCATGTTTAGTACCATCTTTTTGCTATTCCATCCAGCTAGAATTTCACCAGCTTGATTACCATTTCTTCAAGGCATTCTATAATCTGCCATGATTGCTTAATTTGATCCGAAAATTCTATCGGATCTATAAATGATCTAACACCTGAGTATCTAGGAGGTACCATCTTCCGAAAGCCACGCATATATTCTTTAAAGCTTTTAGTAAATGATGGTGCAGGAGGTGGAAGGGGTGGAGGCATCTGAGTTTCCACCCTCCATTCATGTCTCTGAGTTTCTTGTTGAGTCATTTTAGTCATAAACTCTATCATCATATTCTTAAAGTCTATGAACCATGATAAAGCCTCAAAGGAAGAAGGGCCAGTTGAAGCCTCCGATGGGGAAGGAGCTCCTGATTCAAAGTGGGAGCTTTTTGCTTGTGATTCTTCTCATGTAGATCTACCTCGGCCTCTAGTATAGCCTTGGCCTATAGACTTACCCCAACCCCAAGGTATCGACTAGGAAGGAGTGGGTTAATGGGAAGCTTCCTCGAATGCTTCTTCAATTCAGCGTCCATATGAAGTCGCATTCTAGGCAGCATTTTTCCTATTATGAAACAAGAAAAATGGTTTTAAACAAGAATCAATATACACACTTATAAAATTGAAAATTTAAGAAATGTGAAGATTATTAATATATATTTATGGTGTAGGCATTAGTATATCCTTATTCATGTATCGTGCTCCTAAGTGTACTAATATAAGCTCAGTATGCCTATCCCAACTGGCCAATTAGAGACCTCTATCATGCACCTAAACTCTAGACCATACTTTGATACTAACTTTGTTACACCCCAACTAATGGAATGTGACCAGCGTAGGAGGTCACTGGTAGGAAACTTCCTACAAGCTTGACAATGCAAATTATACTGAATATTCACATTTTTATAAATGTATATTTAAACATTTACATGACAATTCTACCAAAAATCTAGTAGAGTCTCCTCTATTTTCTGGATATCCAGGCACAAGGCCTATATACACAAAAGGGGCTACATGCCCATTACATCCTATATAATAACATAATAATATGCAGTGGCCTAGACTATACAATTTACATCCTACTGGGCATCCAACAATCATACATAATACATGCATATATAATCCTACCAACTGCCAAACTTTACACCATAATTATACTATAAATCTCCACAGGAGGGATCCACCTAATCAATGAGCAGATCCAGGTCCAAGATGAGGTGAAGGGATCATAGGTGTGTCCTCAGGCTCTGAAAAATATGGAAAGAGAGGAATAAGTTTCATAGAAACTCAGTGAGTAAACAATCTCATGATCACATGAAAATTTCATTTAAAAATAATGCTCAAAAGTATATATATATATATATATATAAATATATATCCGTGAAGATATGCTGACTTGTTTTGCAACCATAATCTCAATATACGTTTGAAAACTATAATTCATCAAGAAAGTCAAATAATTGATAACATGGTATTTCAACAACATAATAATAAACAGAAGAAAAGATCAATAACTTTCCAAAATTTCATTTAATCTTAACATGGTAAAACATTCAACTGGATCTCCAAAGAAAATTTAAATCAAATGTATAACATGTCTCCATCCTACCTTATAACACCATACATATCTCCCCAACCTCATTCCTCCAACCAATATACTAATCACAAGTGCACCGAGAGTTACCAATAAATTTTTCAATGGGTTCAGTATCTCAAATCAACAGTCTAAATATATCATGTAGCATGAAATTCATAATTCAAGTAAGCAACATTTATCAAGGCATGCATAAATTTGATGATGCATTTTTATATATATACTCATCACATAAAAAATGGGATTGCCAGTTCCAATGACATAACATAGAATGAAAATGCATCATTTAATTATGTTAAACCATTTCATGTACACATACAACATATATATATACTTTCGAAACCACTTTAATATATAGGAAAATTCTATTATTTTTTAAAAATTTATAACATTTTATATAATAAAATTATTTTATGTTTACACATGGGATTATTAAGTGGGGAGGATTGTCCACCCACCTTAGAAATTCCTTAGGAAGCTAAGTGAACTAAAGTTCCAAAAATTGGCCATTGGTGTGCTTATTCCTTTAATGGAAGCTTCATTGAAGCAAGGCAATGCAAAACAATAAGAGAATTCCAAATTTCTTCCAATTAGAACAATAAGGGTTTCAAGGAAAATTTCTTGCAAACTAACTATAGAGTTGCTATAGAATAAATCTTTTGTTCTAAGATTACTCACCATCCTTCAAAGTGTCGGTGGCTAGCTTGCCGCCGATCGAATCATCACTGACAAGTCGATCTGGGTGCTGGCCAAATAGCACACTGATGGAGAAGAAGAAAGAAAGCCAAGTTGCTGGAGAAAAAGGGATGTCAGGAGGGGACCAGAGGAAGAAAGTTGATGATCGAACATGGCAAGGGGAAGGAGGGCCAAAGAGGAAGTAGCTCGCAGAATGGCACTAGACTGAAGGAAGTTGGCTCCCTGGAGAATACAACCATAGCAAGGAAGCTTCGATCGAGACTCACCAAAGGAGGAGGAAGCTACCGGAGAAGTGACCAGAGTAAGATTGATAGCCAAGCCTCGTCAGATGGTAGCAAATTGAGGAATAGAAGGTCAGCTGAGGAGGAAGAACATTGAAGAAGTTTTAGGAATCTGCTGAGAGAGAATCCAACCTGCTAGGAAAATTATATACATAAAAGGAAATGGGGCAAATTACGGTTTAACCCCAAGACTTCCCACCAACTTCAAATAGATCTTTTTGAAAAAATAAGAAATTACTATCTAACCCCAACGATCTTAAAAGATTTTTCATTTTGGTCCCTCAAAATTTTTTTTTTGAGGTATTACAATGGACAATCAATGAATTAATTTCTACTATTAACTAGGCAAAAGATGACATGAGAAATTGTGAAAGAGTTTAAGTGGAGCATATAGGTGTTGTTTCATTATGTTTATATACTAGACATGTACTAGAACTCAAAAACACTTTTTATGTTCCTTTCATAAGGAAGAAGTTGATTTTTATAGTGACTTAGGATAATGATGGTTATTTATGTCATTTTAGCAGTGGAAATTTTAATTTGTTTTACAATTCATATGTGGTTGGTACTAGTATTTTATATGATAGATTTTACAAGATCAATTTGAATTTTGTTTTTATTGACTCAATAAAAAAATGAATGGAAAGAAAAAAAATTAGAATAATAAGAAATCCTCAATATTATGGTACAAACAACAAGGGCACATTTCCAAATAGAGGATGCAGAGACTCATAAAAGAAGAGATCCTACATGATCTCGATTTCTCATATTTTGACACATATATAGATTACATCAAGAGAAAACTCCTTACTAAAGCTAAAAAAGGGAAAAGAAGTAGAAAATAAGATGCACTGAAACTTATTCACACTAACACCAGTGGATCTATTACACCTAGTACTATAAGTGGCTATAAATATTTCTTCGCATTCATTGGTGATAATTCCAAATTTGGATCAGTGGAGCTGTTTTATGAAAAAGCAAAATCATTGGATGCTTTCAAGTCAATCAAGGTGACAACTTAACTCAGACAAAAAGAAAATCAAATGTGTTAACTCTTATAGAGGTGGTGAATATTATAGTAGGTATGATGAGAATGGGAGAAATATAGGTTCTTTTGCCAAGTACTTACAAGAATGTAAGATTGAAGCCAATTACACCATGCTTAGGATACCAAAATAAAATGGTATTGCAAAAAAAAGAAACTGGACACTCATGGGCATGGTGAGATGCATGTTGGCTCATTCATCATTACCAGTGTTCTTGTAAGGTAATGCCTTAAAGACTACTACATATATTTTGAAACAAGTTGCAAGCAAGTCAGTACCTAAAACCTCGTATGAGTTCATTTATTAAAAAAAAAAAGCCTAGCCTAAAGCTTTTCCATGTTTGGGGTTATAAAGTTGAGGTGAAATTATATATTTCTTCTATAAAGAAACTTGATTCAAAAATCATTTTTGGTATTTCATTGGCTATTGTGGTGGGTCTGGAGGTAACAAGTTCTACTATCTAACTTATTCAACTAGAGTGATGGAATCTGACAAATCCATTTGTTTTGAAAATAAGTTGGATAGTGGGAGTCAGGTACTGCACATCACGACCTTTAAAGAAGAAAGTGTTATGATTCCACTAGTACCATGGCTTGATGAGTCATCTTCTATTATCCCACAGGTTGATCCAGAGCAACCACTAATAAAAGATCTAGAGCTATAGGAAATAGTTTATAAAGCTCCCTTGATAAGGTCTAATAGAGTTCATAAGCCGATAATCTCCAATGATTGTCTGGTTTACCTGCAGGAGCATGAATTTAACGCTAATGATAATTCTAAACCCACTACATTTTTACAGGTTGTCTAGTGTCAATTTTGCCAAGTGGGTTTGTGTAATGAAGGATAAATTTGTATCAATGCATAAAAATAAAGTGTGGAATCTAGTTGAATTGCCTACTAGTTGTAAACTGGTTGAGTGTAAATAGGTCTTCAAGATCAAGCAGGATACTCCAAGTGAAATTGAGTGGTACAAAGCCAGACTTGTAGAAAAGGCTACACTCAAGAGGAAAGCATAAACTATAAGGAAACCTTCTCGCCAGTACCAATTAAGGACTCATTACAAGTTATTATGGTAATGGTAGTTCATTTTCACTTGGAGTGACATCAAATACATGTCAAAATAGCTTTCCTAAATGGTGACATGATAGAGACAATATACATGAAAGATTCAAATGGTTTCTAAGAGAAGGGCAAAGAACACCGTGTGTGTAAATTGAAGAAAAAAAGTCCATATATGGCTTAAAGCAAACATGTAGAAAGTGATATCTCAAGTTTGATGAGATAATGACTTATCTTGGGTTCAAGGAGAATAATGTCAACCGGTGTATATATATGATGATGAGTGTAGGTAGTTTTATGATCCTGGTACTATATGTTGATGACATTCTCGTCATAAGTAATGACCTGAACCTATTGATTAAGACAAAGCGAATGTTATCAATGCATTCTAAGATGAAAGATCTTGAGAATGTCTATTTTGTTTTGGGCATAGAAATTCATCATGATAAATTCTAAGGTGTGCTTGGTTTGTCTCAACGATCATACATCGAGAAAGTACTGAAGAGATTCAATATGGCAATGTGCTTTTAAGTTTTTGAACCTATTTAAAAGGGTGAGATTTTCTCAAAGGCCCAGTGTCCTCAAAGTGATGAAAAAAGAGAAAAGATGAAAAATGTCTTGTATGTGTCGATCGTAGGTAGCCTAATATATGCTCAGGTGTGTACAGATTCTAATATAGCTTTGTTGTTGGTGTATTAAAGAGATACTTGAACTATCCTCATCAAAGACATTAGACTGCTGCTAAAAGAGTAATAAGGTATTGACACTGTACAAAAGATTATATGTTGACCTACAAGAAATCAGAAGATCTCATGATTAAAGGTTACTTAAACTCAGATTTTACTAGATGTCTAGATGATCATAAATCCACATCTAGATATATCTTCATGATCGCAGAAAGAGTTGTATTGTGGAAAGGTGTAAAGCAGTCACTTATAACAACTTCCATTATGGAACCAAAGTATATAGCATGTTATAAAGCTACTTATGAAGTTATATGGTTAAGGAATTTTATTGCTAATTTTAATATTGTTGAGGACATCTCGAGGCCCTTAACCATTTACTGCAATAATGCTACTGTTGTTAGCTTCTTTCTAAATAATAGAAGTCCTATCTGTTCGAAACATTTTGATGTTAAGTACTAGTTTGTGAAAAAGAAGATGTGCGAGCATATTACTTGTATTGAGCATGTTTCCATGGATTGAATGTTTGCAGATCCATTGACCAAAGGCTTACCAACTAGAATGTATCAAGATCATGTAATTAATATGAGTTTAGCTAAGTCAAAACTGGGTTAGTGGGAGTATTGTATTTAATGTAATTACATTTGTTATTTATCTTGAGATATTCATAATGAAATATTCATGAAATTACCATATATTTTTATTTGTGCATATTACATAGTTATGGCATGTTATTAGAGACATTTAGACCCTGTTTCACCATTGTGTTAAGGATATTGATTCTCATTTAGCATATTGGGCGGATGCTATGACTATTGTATGAAGATTTACATATAATTACGTTCTTTGTTATGTAAATCTTGTTATGCACATCTTATGTTAAAATTTTGATCAATAAGGAATAGGTGTACAATGTGTATGATGTTAATATCCCTATCTGATATAATATTCTGCACTATTAGACATTTATAATCTCAATTTAGACTTATAGGTGTAATAGTATCTTAACTTACTTTAACATTTATTATAGTGTAACACCTGAAAAAAAAAATAGAAATAATAATAATAATAATAATAATAATAATAATAATAATAATATTAAAATTTGAAAAGGACTAAATTGAAAAATTGATAAGGACTAAATTGAAAAGATTCTTGGAAATTGGGCCTTTGTTAAGGTGACACAAAGTCTTGGGCCTTAGTGTAAGGCAGTGTAAAGTTTGGGGGGCTAAAGTGAGAATTATAAATATTATTTTTATTTATAAAAGAGGGCTAATCGGTTAACCGGTTGAAGACCGGCCAGCCCCTTCCCCCCACGGGTCTTCTCCTTCTTTTCATGGCTCCTTTCTGCATTTCAGCCATTTTCGGCCTCTTCTAGAGTCTTCCGGAGAGCGCTATGTCGAGAAGAGCTCTTCCAACATTGTGTTGCATGTCTTCGGCCGAGAAGAGCTGGCTTGGCCAACTTCCACCATATTTGTTCCTCTATCCGAAACACTTCACGGCGATGATGGACGTTCCTTCCTATTATAGTGGTTCCGGCGATGAAGCTTCGATTGACCACTTACTTGCTTCCTTTCCAGCCTTTCCTCTTGGCTGAATGGATTTTAGAATAGCCCAGGACTTTCGGCTCCCCTGTTTTCATCCTGTTCGGCTAGCCTTGGCTTTTGGGCCACCGGCAGCAAATCGACCGGTGGTGAGTTGACAATGAGTACTTAGAAATCCGATGAGTAATCCTAAAATATTAGTTTTATTCCGTAGTACTTGGATTGAAAGTTGTTAAGAAATTTTTGTGAATGGTTGAAAATGAATACTTGATGAAATTGAAAAATTTCTTGATAATTTGATTCGGATATGTTTCTGGTAAAATATAGATTCTGTACTGGTAGATATTTCTACAAATTTTATAATCTGAATATGGGTTGATAAATTTGTTTTGCTTGTATATATAAATTCTGGTTTGTTAATTATTGAATGTATTCTAGTTGCTATTTCTGGTTGCTAAATAAATGCTAGTTTGTTGTTTACTATATAAATGCTAGTTGTTGTTTGTTGTATAAATGCTAGTTACTGTTTGCTGTATGAATGCTGGTTTGCTATTTGTTGTATAAACTTTGGTTTGCAAAATAATTTTAGTTGCTGTAAATTTTGTAATTTGGGAGTAAGTCCAAAGAAATGATTATGAGTAGATAGTCCCACCTTTACAACATTGTTTTACATTGAGAAGTAATTTTATTAAATTTTAAAGTGTGGTTTTCTTTGAATAATTTGAAATACCGATGATGATTTATTCTGAGGTATTAGTTGTATTTAAAATATATACTTTTATTATGAGAATTAATGAAAATATTTTCAATGTAAAAA
>JANHAO010018697.1:0-13488 GCA_026873985.1 Saraca asoca
TTGTCAAATTAAGTAGTAAGTTTATATGTGTTTAATAACTGTAATATCACTGAATGAACAACAAAATTAGGGAAGGAAATATTGCATGTGTTTGGAAAAGAAGTAAAATGTAATTTTCTCAAGTTGATATTCCAATAAGTTATTCAATGTAATTTTTTGTTACCATCCTTTTTCTTGCAGTCATTTGAAAAGAAAATTTTTGCTATTAAATTTTTGGGAAAAGTGTAAAATACGTGGTCCTTTTAAATTTGAGGTGATTAGATTTTACCCTCACCAATTTGAAAAATCAAAATATTGAATTATATAAAATTTCAAATTAATACTTTTAAAACAAAATTTACAATATTATTGTATATTGGTTTATAACATCATTTTTTTGTATATAATTTTAACATTATATAATTAATAAAAATTTAATTAAATATATAAAATTTAATTAAATACATAAAAATAAATTACAAAATTATGTAAAAAAAAACATAATAAATCAATATATAATAATTAAGAGTGAGCAAAAACCAACCAAGTTAGATTTGGGCTGAACGTTAATATCAAAGCATCTTTATTTAATTCAAATCCGACTTGACTTGGATTTTTTTGTTTTTTTTTTTAAATTTTATATGCCCAAGTTTAGTTCTTTTTGTAAATGGATGTCCAAAACCAGTCTTGTTTAGGTCCAGTTGTAATATTTTAATACATATAATATATAATTAAAACATCTAAACATATAAATTATATTTATATTTTGGTAAATATTATGTTTAACATATGTAAAAGAATAAATATGAGAAAAAAAGTTATTATATACGTATATTAACTCTTAGCAAGTAAGATTTGTGTTATATAATAAATGTAAAATATAGAATATAAAGCAAATATTTAATAAGTAAATATAAAATAGGATCAAACTGAGCCAGTTCTGTTTGAAACATGTAAATCTAAGATTGATCCATTTATAAAATAGGGTCTAAAATTTTGTTTCTCAATCCAAATCCCATTTGGACATGTCTGGAACAAAAATGGGGCTACATCCCATTCTAACAATAATATTGCAATTATTTTTAAAGAGTTTATAAAAAATCATATAATTTAATAAAATAATTAATTAAATGAATAACAAATATAATTTCAAATTTTATATAATTTAAGATTTTAAGTTTTAAATTTTTAAAATTGGTGAAAAAAAATCCAATTACCTCAAAGTGGAAAGGACTATTTTACATTTGTTCCTAAGTTTTTTAATTATATTTTCACTACTCTTTTAAAATTTTTAAACTATCTTAGTCTCTTATTAGTACAAGTAGTCATTTTCACTCCACTTACAAAATTTGGATCTCCCATAAATCAAGAATAAAAATTTTGCCGTTGTCCTGCTCTTTTTTTTTTTTAAATTTTGTGAAAGTTTTTCTACATACTAACAAATGTATGAACAGGAAATGAATAAAAATTCAGCCTCTGTATTATCCTTGGTCTCATAAGCAACCAAATTATTGAAGGCAGGGAGAACCATTTGTTTGCAGCATTGCATGTGTCTTACTGAATCCAGGGAGTACCAAATTTTGACATGACTCCAAGCTTGGCAACTACTTAATTGATATTACTAAAAGAAAAAAAAAAATTATGTTCTGCAGTGCACCCCTCATCAAGAAAAACAGGTTGAACCAGTTGAGAACCTAGTGAATGAATCACCTTCAAAATTGTACAGCGCAGTGAAAAATTATGCTTTGAGCTATTTCCAATACTACTAGCAAAGAGAAAGATCAATTGATGTGGTAAAGATTTAACTTTTTACAGTAAAATAGTCCCTGGGGCTAAGCCCATAAAAAAATTGATAAAATATGTACGTGAAAATTCATATTAAATTACGTAATTCTGTTCTCGTTTTCTAAATAAAAAATATAGACACAGATGAATAATAAATAATCATGAATTATCCTTGTAATTACCCTTTTATTGATAAATAACTGTTCTATCCATTTAGGATGGATTAGAAGTCAGATGGATAAAGATGGATATCCATCCATTTTACTTCTCTTAATTAATATAATATAATTTACAAACTTTTTTATAAATGCAATAATTTTACTATTGGTATGTTCTATTGCCCACTTCCATTCTCATGTCATTTAAAAAAAAAGTTGAGTTTTATGGATCCCACACCTTTTATTAGAGGATATTGTCATGACCCAATTTTCAGGTCTGTGATCGGCGTAGAAGATCGTCTGTAGGAGACCTCCTACAAGTCTAATTATACATTTTGACCTTTAATTTTCTTTCATTCATGCCAAAAATTCGATAAAATTTCCTCTATAAACTGGACACCGAGGCTCAAGACCTTATTTCATCAGAACTTGATAACCAATTAACAAATATATATATATATATATATATACAGTGGCCCAGACTGAATAACAATAATCTACTGGGCATCCAAACTTAATCACAGACATAATACAATAAATATTACAATTTCTTAATATCAATTTCTACAATGTGTCTATAGACAAATAATATGACCCATATACGCAACAGGAAAGCAATTACATGGTGGCCCAAACTACATTCATTATATTACATATCAGAACTACCAACTACTGCATTATAGGCTTGTTACTATTTAACATTGTTCATACTATGGCTATTTTGTATCCTTATATTTCTTTTTCTTTATAGAATGTTGACTGGATCCAGGTAAATCCAGTAGTAACCAGAACCGATCAGATTTTCCTCTTTTTCCATCCACAACACCATACAGATATTTCATTTTATTCTACCCTTTCCTTATTACTCCAACAGACATCAGGTGGTCACAAGTACACCTGAGAGTTTTCTGTGAATAACTAATGATTTTGGAGCCAAAGGGATTCGACCAGGGAACCAGAACAGATCTCCATATCCGACCGTATTACACCAGTTCAAATCACCCCCTTATTACTCCTACAGAACAGATATTACACAGGTGCACTTGCAGGTTGCCAAGAATTATCACTGGATCCTTAGTGCAATTAGTATGTTAGATTTATTATATAATTTATATATCTATATAACAGATAGTTTACACCTGAATTCCAAGGAAACTCCTTCTGATGATCATGGCATTTCAATATTTTCTATCACCGCCCCTTGGGCTTTTACTGATTTTCTAAATATTCATTGTATTTCCCAGTCATACCGGCTGTTCTTTTGATATGACCTAGCCTTAAAGGTTGTTTACAGATATTACCTTATTACCATTAGGTTTCTAGGGAATCCAGGTTCTATATTTATTAGTACAGAAATATATAGTTATGATATATATATAGAGATAGAAAGAGAGTGAAGGAGATAGAGGATACCTCAGAATAAACTCATCATCGGTATTTCAATTTGTTGAAGTTATTATTTTATTATAATATTACCAGTTGATATAAAACACCTTTTATAAGAGTGGAAGTGTCCACTTTCATACGTACATCCATACTTCGACACTTACAGTGTCTAAATTATCCAACAAGCCAAAATCAATGATCAATAATCCAAGATGGACACAGCACATAGCATTCTAATATTCATACAGCAAACAGCCAAGTTGACTATCATACAGCACCCAGAATTTCAACAGTAATCCAGATTACAGAAACCAAAACTATACAACAACCAAAATCTAGCATTTACTCAACAAACAAAATACAGCAAATCAAACAGAAATTAGGATTCATTCAACAATTATCAAACCACAACTTCCACATGTATATATAGTAATTATTCACAATCGAGCTACCACATCCATACAAATTCTAGTCTTTCCATTTCTATAGCTATTCAGAGGTAATTCAGAAGCAATCTCACAGTAATATATTTCAAGTTCATCAATTATTTATTTTTACACTTATACCCAAATATCTTGATAACTATCAAATCGATTACTACAGAATAAAACTTTTGTTCTACGATTGTTCATTAGAGTCTAAAGTATTAGTACCCAGCTCGGCTGGAGCTGGTATGCTACTGGTGAGCCTGTAGAGGCTATTGAACAAACTATGCTATTCAAAGCCTTTAACATGGATATCTTGAGAAATCAACTGTAGAGTTACTAAAAAATAAATCTTTTGTTCTAGGATGACTCACCAGGTCTCAAAGGTCCTAACCCAGCTCGTCGCCAGCCTAGAGTGCCGCCGGCGACCCAGAAAGCACTCTTGGCCGAACTGGCCATGAACGAGGAAGGAAGAAGAAATCGAGCTGCATCAAGCTCTCTTCAGTCCATTAGACCTACCGGAAAGCAGAACAAAGGCGGCCACCGTTGAGGAGGAGGCCGGACAACGGCCATGGAAGCCATGGCCGAACGGGGAAGCTCGCCAGCTACCGCCACCCTTTTCGGAGCAAATGGACCAACGGAGAGGACGACGAGCTCCGTGAAGCTCCCGACGGCACACCGGAGCTCGGCAATAGCCGGATACCAACCGGCGCATGAGGATCTCCCCTCAAATCTCTGAAGAGCCCGAGAAGAAACCAAGTAGAGACGACGGGGGGGAGAAGCCAGAAATGGGGTCTGCGGGCTTTTTTCTAGAGAAGTCCCGAAAATATCAGCCCCTTTTTCCTGCGAGGAGGGACGCCGGAAAATCACCCGAAGTTGGCCGGCCGGACTGCAAGCTTCGGAAACTCCCCCAAGGCCGAGAAGCATTCGAGAAGAAGAAGCCAAAACCGCCCGAGGGAGGGGGGCTGCTCCGGTCTGGAGAAATCCAGAAAAATCACCTAAAAAACATCCCAGGGAACCGGCTACTGGCTGAGCCGGTTTCCCCTTCAAATTTTCACTTTTGCCTCCAACAGTTTGCCTTATTTCAGAAACTGCCTCATCCGAAATCAGAACTTTTCAATTTAATCCCTATCGAAATTTCGTTTTAGTCCTTTCAAATTTCAAAATTTTATTTCCAATTTCCCTTTTTATTTTTCCTAATTTTTCCAGGTATTACAATATAACATAAATTAAAATTAGATGAATTGTCCTTGTAATAACCTTTTTACTAATAAATAAACATTTTATCCATTCTAGTTGAATTAAAATTTAAATCGATTCAGATA
Organism: Saraca asoca; assembly: GCA_026873985.1. Lineage (NCBI taxonomy): Eukaryota > Viridiplantae > Streptophyta > Magnoliopsida > Fabales > Fabaceae > Saraca > Saraca asoca. Next base: position 5,059 of record JANHAO010018697.1, read on the forward strand.
GAGGTCCATCATCCTTTATACATACTACAATCAAAATTTTTTTTTTTTTTATGAATGCAGCAACTCTACTCTACTATTCTTACATTCTATCTTCACTATTACTCTCACATCTTTTTTACAAAGAAATTTTCATTATAAATTCTATACTTTCTACAAAGGGTATAATATTCTCACATTAAGAAAAATAGATGTAGTTCAAGATTTATTGTAATATAGAATGTTCATATCTAAAATAATAAATTCTAATCCATGTAGGATGTGAGGTTCACAATAAAATTGAATTTCTTTACAAAAAAAAAAAAAAGACATGAAAGTGAAAATGAGATATAAAAATTATGAAGTGCAAGTTGTTCCAAAAACTTTAGCTGTCAAGAGAATGTCTATAAATATATTTTTCTTTTAAGTGTGGACTTAGTACAAATCCACTTACCTTGTGCTTAATACCATATCAACATTAGATGTTTCCAAAAACTTAAGTTATCTAGAAGAGTAACACAAATGATTTTTATTACAACACAACAAAAATAACTAGCTGTGTAATGCAATCATGCACTTCCCCTTGATATGAAATATGGACATTACTTTAGCCTCCATTAAAGTTGTTTTTTTTTTTTAAGAAAAAAATTGAAAGGAAAAGTATATTTCATTATAAATATAATAAAAACAAAATTCATATAACATCCATTCTTTAGTAATAAGCAGAAAAGGGCAAAGAGCTAATATAGTACCATGTATGACAGAACACTATTCTATAACCAAATCACACACTTTTTCACATTCACCATTTCACCAACATACAAATCATGCATAAAAGAACCATTGGAACATCTTCTTCATTAAGAATTCACAAGAAAATCAAATGAATGGGTAGGTAGGTGACTGAACAAATTAATAAAAAAAATTAACCAATTAAATCAGTTACTTATAATTGTTGGAAGCATAATTGCCACATGACAGGTAATAAATCTATAAATAATCTAAACGACGACCCCAATTGACTCATCCCATTGAAAAAAAGAAAAAAAATCGTCGTTTTATTTCAGATCATCAATCGTCAAAAACAAAGTGTGAAACAAACAGAGTGTTTACTTTTTTGGTGCTGCTATGGCGAAAAAGGCAGTGTTGATCGGATGCAACTATCCAGGAACCAAGGCAGAGCTCAAAGGCTGCGCCAACGATGTCTGGAGAATGTACAATTGCTTGATCGATTGCTATGGCTTCTCTGCAAACGATATCACCGTTTTGATCGATACCGATGATTCATACAGAAAGCCCACCGGTAAGAACATTCGCTCGGCGATTTCTAGATTGGTCCGATCAGCGGAGGAAGGGGATGTGCTTTTCGTGCATTACAGCGGGCACGGCACTCGACTTCCGGCGGAGACCGGCGAGGAAGACGACACCGGATACGACGAGTGCATTGTTCCCACCGATATGAATCTTATCACTGGTCAACTCTTTTAAACTTTCCTCTTTTGGCGCGTTTTCTCCACAGCAATATTATGTTTTATTCTTTATTTCCTAAATTGGTTGCTTTCTGGTCTTCTTTTTCTCAGTGTCTTGGTTGGGTTTTGTTGCCATTGAAGTAATCGGTTCGGCTGTTTAATGTTATCCGACCCGATTTTAGGTTTTAAAAATTAAATCCGACACCGACCTCAGTTTTGTGTGTGAATTTTGATTCAAAAAATACATTTTAAACTAAATCTGGCATGAGATTTTTACATTTTTAATTTTAATTTTTGATTAATTTTTATAATACTAAAATATTAGTGTAATATTTTTAAATTAGAAAATAGAAAAATAAGTTGGGTTGCGGATTAAAAATTGAGTTCCATATTTCAAGAAAAATACTTCACGATGACCTTAATCCAACCAAATCTGCAGACTCGGTTTGCGGAATTTCTCAAACTGACCTGACTTAATATGAACAACAATCCTTAGTATGTATACATCATCCTTTTGATGATCACATACCATATTAAATTTGGCATATCTAAAGTGAAAGATGGACTTAGATTAGATGAAGGAGATTATCAGTTATTAATGAGAAAATCAAAGGTTTAGATTTTAATAAATAATAAATAACTAAAAAATATTTTGAATTTATAATTATTCATTCCTTTAAGAAATTCATGTTGTTATGATCTGCTTAAATTTCTAAAGTGCAAGATGCAATTCAGAAGAAACAAAGTAACTATTTTTGGGTTGATTCAAGCCAGTTAGTTACCAAAGTCATATTCTTCTCTTTCAGATTCTGAAATTTTCATAATGTTTACACCAATTTAACTTGTTTTATGGGACTGTTTTAGTGTATTCTCATAAACCAGCATGATTCTGATGGGAAACAGTGCTGACTTGTCTGAAGGGGTCTGTTTGTGTAAACAGATGATGATTTCAGGGAATATGTAGATGAAGTTCCCAGAGATTGTAGGATCACAATAGTATCTGATTCATGCCATAGCGGCGGCCTCATTGCAGATGCTAAGGAGCAAATAGGAGACAGCACAAAGAGAGAGGACGAAGATTCTGACGTTGCCTCTGCATTTAAGAAGTTTTTGTTTCGCACTGTGGAAGATGCAGTTGAGACTCGCGGGATTCACATCCCTTCTGCATTGCGTAAACATGGCCTCACACACCAGCAAGAGGATGATGAAGAAAGAGATATTGAAATTGTTGGAGAGTATGGCTATGTCAAGAATAGGTCACTGCCACTCTCAACTCTGATTGAAATTCTCAAGCAGAAAACTGGGAAAGATGACATTGATGTTGGGAAGCTAAGACCTACCCTTTTTGATATCTTTGGGGAAGATGCTAGCCCTAAAGTGAAGAAGTTCAAGAAGATCATCTTGAACACACTCCAACATGATGAGGGTGAAAGTGAAGGGCATAGTGGGATTTTGAGTAAGTTGGGAAGCCTTGCCCTAGATTTTCTGAAACAAAAGCTTGAAGATGATGGTGGACACTATGCAAAACCTGCCTTGGAGACAGAAGTAGGCAGCAAGCATGAGGTATATGCTGGATCAACAAAGGGTGCCTTTGCGGATGGCGGAATCCTGTTGAGTGGCTGCCAAACTGACCAAACTTCAGCAGATGCTAGTCCTTCAGGCAATGCTGACCATACAGGAGATAATCAAGGAGACTGCTGGTACTGTTACTAACCATGAGCTTGTTATGAAGGCTAGAAAGAAGCTGAAAAGGCAAGGATTTACTCAACGTCCCGGACTCTACTGCAGTGACAATCATGTTGATTCTCCTTTTGTGTGCTGATTTGGGGGAGAGAATAATAAGATGTGCTTTTCTCAAGTATTTGCGACACAGGAATATTTACTTCATCTATAATTCCGAAGACATTGTATGCTAAATTATACAAAACTAGTTCAGAAAAGAACTTATATCGGATAAACCACCCAGCCATCAACTGTATTTTCACTGTGATCATCTTTACAACTATACACAAATTAAACTATATGTGCCAAAAATGGGTTATAAACTAAAAAAAATACATGAATGATACTGCAATTGTATTGCGTGAGGCAGAGGATGGTTCCTTTCCCCTCCAAAAAATTCGGCATTAAGGTTGAGCCTTTTCTTCAGACAATAACTGCAACTGAACTTCCAAATCCATGGGATGTCAACAACAGTGCAAAAAACTTACTGAAGGCAGCAACCAATTGCCACTTTGCCCAAAAAAAAAAAAAAGGCCAAAAAATCTGTCTTCTCAAGTCAGTCATCAATTTCTTGAACCCATGCTAGATCTGCGAATGTTACCAAAAGTCAAAATTAGAAGAAAATTAACCAGGAATCAGATCACAATTGCATGGTGGAAATAGTCTGCAACCTATAAGGATTCAATCAGCTCAATTGATTGAGAAATTTTCAGTAAAAATATAGTGGTATCACTTTCATAGTTATTCCCCTTTGGGTTCAAGCATCATTCCTTTCTCTGGGATCATCTCTTAGCAATTCCTTGGTACTGAACTTGAGTTATTCCCTATTACATATTATTTTCATATAATTCCATGCACATGGATTCTATATAACCAATTATTTCAAAATCATTTATCAATAATCATATTTATTATCAATTATCTCATCATTATACCAAAGAACCCCATCATCAAGGAAAAATAAACTTTAGTTTTAACCACTAAAATATAAAAGTAACCAAGTTGAGGCATTGCACTTGTTAAGAAAATAATTAGGGTTTATGTCGGGTAAAAAGTAGAGAGAGGCTAGAAAGAAATAAGGAGCAATTATTATTGAATGAAATAAGATGGTTGAATTTTGTAAGACTTAACCCTACTCAGAGCCTATACAAGATGTAGAATTCTAATAAAATTCAATAATTTATTGACTTATCTAAATTTATGATTAATCCCCAGTATTATATTCTAATTAAATAACTTAATGACTTCTTAGTCATATATTCTATCTCTAGTTTCTAACAGTCTACCTCAAGCTGAAGCTTTTAAAGCTTAAGTTAGTTATTAATTTGAACTTTCAAAAATAAAATGTAATAAAAAGTATAAAGAAAACTTGAACTTCAAACTCCACGAATAGCTCGTAACAAACACAACATGCGAACAACTCCCCCTTAATGCTAACATTCACAAACCCAAAGAAAAAAAAAACAATGCAAAACTATGGCAGATACAACTAATAATCTTCAGCCAACTATTCCCGATTGCTCCCTCGACCTTCTTCTAGTTGTTTTCCTCGATACAAATGACACAACTTCCAGAAATCTTTTGCTAACTTCCTTGAGTCACTCCCTTAACTTTTTAGTTGGTTCTCAAAATTACCAACACCTATAATTGGAATTATGCCAAAACCACCAATATTACCACAAACCGTGTTGCTCTCAAGTTGTGTTCATTTCAACCAACTCCAAGGCATCAAAGCAAGAAATGCACTTGAATAGAAAAACAAAACTCAAGAACCAATCCACTGCTAGGTAGCCAAAACTAATGGTCTAAAACCATTTCAAATAGCGGATAATCTCACTAAATTAGACCTATGTAAACACAAGTCATGTCAAATAGTGCTCCAAATCATACGAAGACACAAAAATTCATCAAATAGTGTTTCACATCACATGAAGACACCAAATATCACAAGTCGCCAAACAGTGCTTCAAATAACATGAAGACACCAAAATTTGCCAAATAGTCCAAACGTGCATAACACCAAAATGCACTTTGAATACTTCAAAATCAACTAAATTACAGCAAAATGAAAGCAACTTATGCTGCCCCACACCAAAACTATGTTAAACAAATTTTCAAAAATACCAAAAATAGCTTGCACAAACAGTGTTTCTTATCTCTTGGAATTAATTTCGAATATCAAAAACAACTTTCTTTTGAATTCTGCTCAGACTAAAATGTGACACAACCCAAAAACAGCATAAAAATCCTGTCAAATACAGTAATCTGGCTTGCCCAAAGCTGAAACATAGACCTTTTTCCTTTTTTTTAAAATAAGACGCACCAATAACTAATAAATCATGCCTCAACCTCAAACTGCCACTGGCTGTCACCAGAAACACCAGAGCAGCTCCACAAAAGGCAAATCCTACCTAAAGCCCATTGAAACTATCTTAGGCAATTTAAAAATACACAACACAAGTAGTTCAGTCCAAACAGCTTAAAACCAACCAGATTAAGCCAAATTGGAATAATCAACCAAATCAGATCAAGTATATCACCAAGTTTACCCAGGCCACAGCAAGATCGAATTCAAATAACCCAGAGCCTTTCTGTGATGTAATCTAGCAGGGATCTGTTGGAAAACCAGAAAATAAACTCTACCAAGATTATGGCAGAAAACACTCCAAAATAAAAAACAGTGAGATCAAATAAAGTTGGAACTATTGTTGGAGTTCTGGTCACCACCTTCACTATTCACTACCCAGAACATTGTCAGCGCTACTGTCTGCAGCAGCGCCAACCAGCAACCATCCCTTCTGCTTCAACTTTGTTGCTTCTCTGGGCAGTGACCTGCTCGATCTGCATCCGCAGATGCTTGCGAAAGTGAGAGTAGTAGTAGCTGGAATATGGTCACCAAAATTGGACACTCATGGCTCAGCAGTTGAGAGAGATGAAGCACATGCAAGGGGTCGCGTGTGAGTTGGTGATGTTCCGTCCACTGGCAGCACATTGCTGCCGTGGATTTTCCACTGACAGAGAACTATAAGATCCTCTACTCCTTCAATCTGTTTCTTCCTTTTGTTCTTTTAATAAGTAATAACCCAAACAAATAATCACCAAAACTGAATAATTTTTTTTTTCTTCCTTTTTTTTTTTTAATTCTTTTCTTTCACCAAAACTGAATCAACAAAAACAATGAAAAATAAGTAAACCTAAAAATCCACTAGAATAGCAACTCAACTCTTTTTTTTCAAAATCAAATAACTCACAATAACAACCTAAATTTATACTAAAACTACAATAACAATTCGAGCCCATTTGAGGTTGCTATAAGCAGTATAACCCACAAGACCTTAAGGCGGATGATACCACTCTGATACCATGTTGAAAAAATAATTAGGATTTGTGTTGGAGAAAAAGTAGAGAGAGGCTAGAGAGAGTTAGGGAGCAATTACTATTGAATGAAATAAGATGGCTGAATTTCATAAGACTTAACCCTACTTTTCTATTTACATAGAGCCTATACAACAGGTAGAGTTATAATAAAACCCAATAACTTATTGACTTATCTAAACTCATGACTTATCTCTAGTATTATAGTCTAACTAAATAATCTAATGACTTTTTAGTCATATATTCTACCTCTAGTTCCTAACAGCAAAGGTATAATATCAAGTTTGGAACAATATCTAACATAATTATCTGTAAGCAAATTATGAATGCATATCTTGTGAGCAGAGAGAGAGAGAGCGAGAGAGCGAGAGAGATTGATTACCTTGAAGCACAGATTCAACAGCTGCATTAGGAACAAGAAGCCCAACTATACGTTGGTTATCTGTAGTAGTTTCTACACGAACAACACGGAGCCTCCTATGACTTAGGCGAGCCTGTAGAGATAATTATGTGGAGCCTGAGTAATTTTCCACCAGAAAATTTAGAGTATTTTCTGAACATTCTGACACATCTTATCAGCCACTAGTATTTAGGAGCAAAACGTTTTCAATGAAACCAGAAATCTGGAACCCCTAACAGTTTTTTTTCTGAAGCCAGGTATTGTTTTTAAGTTCAAAGATAGATCTTATAATCTACTACATGCTATATCATCATCCAATCAATCTGTAGAATTGTTTTACACTGCAAACCAATTTAATCTCGATACTTAATTCAAATAAAAATCACCAAATAAAAAATGTAGCACAAACAAGAATGTCAATGCATAGATTAGGTAACTTCTTCATCAAGTAAAGTAGCATAGGATACTGAGTTACCTGCTTATCAAGGGCCTTCTCTATGGTTCCCCAAACAGGAAGAATGAGGCCACCCAAGACATTTACTTCCTGTAGTCTTCGTCCAACAGTACAAAAGTTGCCAAGTTTGCAATTAGGACCATGCATGCACTGCCAATAACAGTAAAGGAAGCCAAAAGAAAAGTTAGATAGCAGTCAATAAATACTACAAATTTGCCCACATTGTGTCTAATTGTGTTAATTTCATGGAAATTTTATCCATGCATTCAGTTATGACTATATATCAATAGATGAGGAGATAATAGATGCTAGAAATAATACAGCAAGGCAGTGATAAGTTAACAAGTTGGCAAATAGAGCATAAACAAGCACCACATAAAAACAGCCTATTATCAACTGCATGGTTCAGTTCTGATTATCCCAATTGAGCCAAAGATTCACAACAATGATTGAGCAACAGAATACTTAGTCTCAAGTCCAAATTTTAACATGATGCTCCCAATATCTAAATCTAAAATGGGGATATTTCTTTATTGGAGGCCTATCCTCAACTTATCAAAATTTGTCTTAAAATTAACCCATTAAAAAATTCTATTATATCCAGAGATCCAACATTTCTTGGAGTCTCCATTTCTTCAGAAGCCTGAATGATAGAGGAACTCCTGTATTGAAATCACTAGGGATAGGAGAGTTTGGACTCTTTGACTCTTCTAGTGAGTGTTATCCAGGTCATTTATTCCATTTCCTTACCTGTTCTCCAAGTAAAGGGAATATCCTCATCAATAAGATTAAGGCAATCCCACCCTTTATTAAATTCACTCTACAAAAAGAATGCTGATAGGGTTGTGACCCAAGAATTGGGTCTGGATCAGAGCATGACCCAAGAACTATGTTTGGATCAGGGCATAAGCAAGCCCAAAATAGTCCAAGTTTATTCTAGAAGGCCCAGAATTAATAAAACAAAAAGCATGTGCTCGGGTGAGGGGGAGAAGGTTAACTAAATACATGCTTTCTGGTGAGGTAAGGGTGAGGTG
>JANHAO010018698.1:0-13492 GCA_026873985.1 Saraca asoca
AAATTATATATTAGCCCGTTTTTAACAAAACAAAAAGGCATAATTATTTGTAGCCCAATAGAAGAATTACAAAATAATTCTTACAAACACTTGTTGGTTGTAAATATTAAATTCTAATTCATATTTGCTTAAAATAATGTAAATGTCTAAGGTAGTGTTTGGACGGAACAATTTAGAAATTTTATGTATTTGAAATTTAAGGGAACTGAATTATAGCAATTTCATTTGTCAAATTCTTTATTTGGATATTTAACTCTAACCAAGTAATTTTCAATATATTTGATTATGATTTTATATTGCAGTTTGTAATTATGATATTATATAACATTATAGTTGCACTAATCTTTGTAACCATACATTTTTTTTATTATAATGAACATATTTATCTGTAAATGTGATTTTTACAATATAATCATAGTCGCAATTTATTACCACACATACATTTAATGTATGTAAAATAGTGCACAACCTAAAAACAATTAACAATAAAAATATACACGTAACTTTTAAAAATATATAATCAACTTAATTTGTAGTGAGTATAAAATAGATGTGTATCTAAAACATATCCATAAATTGAAACAATATAAGACGGCAATCATTATTCATTTGCAACAATTCTCAACTTGTTTTCAATGTTGTAAACTTAATAGACGAAAAAAGGATACAATACTTTGAACAAATCCATAACAAGTTTCTTGGAAAGAAACCTGTGGTACAATTAGCAAATAAATGAGCTCGTCTCAGTTTCTTCTTTGAGATCTAGCTACTTTCATCTTTCCTTTTCCCTTTTCTTATTGCTTATATCTGCATTTGCCTTCCATCAGTGGCATCAATTTTTGCCAAAATTGTTACACGTGATGACAGAAAACTATGTTATATGACAAAGTAAATTGGTTCTGAATTGCGAAACAATGTTGGAGCTTAGGATTAGCTATGAACACAAGAGCTACCATGGCATGAATCAACCATGAAAGAACAAATAATGAAAGAAATAGAAGCAAAGTGATCTTATAAACGTTAAAGATCAAAATAAACTAAGGATGCCAACAGCTTTGAGGAGACCATAAGAATATCTAATTACATTTGGCATGATGATATATAGTTAAACATGCAACTATATACTGGCGCAAACAGGGTTCACGCACCTTTTAGACAAATTTGGCAGTCCAATCAAAGTACGGTACAAGAATCACAAAAAATATATAATTTATTCCATTAGTCCTTGCTTCATCTACATGGTTAAAGAAATCTATCAACATGTTAGCAACATTGTCCAAAAAATTTCTACATGGTCAAACAATCAAACTTTTTCTTTCATCTACATGGTCAAAGCAACAAATCTTTCATTTATCTACATAATTCAAACAACTAATATTCACTTCATGTACATAGTTTAAGAAATTGATCAACATGTTAGTAATTGTTATCAGTATTTTAGAAACTATATAAATGAATTGGTAAAAGCCCAACGAACAGACTTAGCTGATAAAGGTCCAGTTCAACTAGGATAGAGGCAACTGAAATAAGGTATCAAGTTGTCAAACACGAGTTCAAATCAATGGTCAAAGGTCAGCAATAACTTCAAGTCATTAGGTCTAACTCGTAGATCAAAGTACGCTCCCTGTTGTTAAACTCGAGGAGGAACCAACTTGTATGAATCAACTTACAGCTATCAACTTAAATTAATCAAATTATAATTAATTTATTATTTTTCTTTCTTTAAAATACGTTAAGATTGTACATCCCACCAATTATAAATAGGGATTGAAATCATTGTATAAGGGAGAACCAATTTTGAGATGATTGATTTAAGAGTAGATCCCTATAGGAAAATTGATACTCTGAAAAAATAGAGAAAATCCGCAGAGATAATAACTTTGCCAAAATATAGAGATCAAGCACCCAATAGATACAAAGACTTTGCCAAAATAGACAGGGAAAATATCATAACCGTGGAAGTAAGCATTATACTATGATGAACCATGTTAATAACTTTTGGTATCTCCTTCTTCTTCCCTTCTCTCTCTCTCTCTCTCTCCCTTTCTCCCTCTTCATTTCTCTCTCTTTATAGTATTGGTTTGCAGTTTAGGATTACTGAATTTGGATTGACTGAATTCACATATCAACAGTAATATAATCTAAGAAATTTGTCATCAAATTCATTAATATAGTCGGTCAGTAACACGAACCAAGAGAATGATTATTAATTAATTCATCAACATAGTTAGTCTACAATATGAACTAAATAATCAATCAAGCATCAAGATGGCCAAAGTGATTAGATTACAAAAGATTAATATTTAAAGAGCAATGGTAAGCGATTTGTGAAAATTGAAATTAATGCAATGCGCTATAAATCGCAAATCAAGAAATTAATCACTCATCAATATTTCATCAATATTGCCAAATTAATCAATTGGTTTCCAAGTGAAATGATCGACTTTTTCCCCTAAACCCTCATTCGAGCCTTATTCATAGATTCAAAGGGGAGGCTAGTGATAAATAATATTATTATGAGGATATAACAATAAATTCACTTGAAACTATAGACCTTATACAAGGTTCTCGCTTTTACTTTCATCTTATAATATTTCTATCTTAGAATTTCACTAATGACTTAAACATTGAAATACTCTGTCAAGTCTCAATTCCAATCACCTATTTTCCCTTGCAGGTATTAAGAGAAGAATGTCCATCAATATTTAATATTCTCTTTGCAACTAATCTTAGTGAAATGATGTGAGAAAAAATAGGTGATTATCAAGCTTTGATTTTAATTAGGTCAAATATCAAATAGACAAAGTCAGAATCCTAATTAGTTACATACACTATATCTTAATAAATAAATTGACTTCACAAACCTAAAATGGATAAGAATCAACAGTTATGATTCATGATTCACGAGTGTATTTGGAGCAAATGGCACTTGTTGTGTTAATGAGAAGATGTGTGAAGATTTCTTTGAGAAGCAGCTACAGAAGAAGAAGCGCTGAAGCAAGACCGTCCAACGAAGAATTCAAATGACCACTTAATTTTTGTATTATTAATTAACGATTTTTTCCGGTGTTTTATAATGCCCTAAAGCTCCATAGTTTGGGTTCCTAATGAGGATATGAATAATGCATCTATCAATGCCATATCAAACAAATCATATCGTCTAAAATTGGTATCTCATACAATCACTTAAATCCCATAAATACAAAAAAATCCATCAATAATGTGAAACTTAAAAATCTAAAGCAATAAACCATGGAAATGACAAACTATTCAGGCTTCAGAATAGAAGCCATGATGTCAGTACGATAAATATCATCAAACGCCCCGTCTCACTGTCTTCCAATCAAAGGCCCACGTCGGCACAGACAAAACACAATTGACAACTACTCCTCCCTTATAAAACATTAGAGTATTTGTGTGGCTTAGAACCTCCCACGTGTCCAGTAGTCATTCGTCATCACCTAGATTTCCTCTCGCTGACTTCTCACTTATAACTTAAATAAACGAATCAGATCATCTAAATTGCTGCAAAGCAAATCCAACTCCTCCCATTCTTCAAAGACTCACTCTATCAGAGGCAGCTAGCACCAAACAAACAGTGTTAAGTTTTTTTTTCTCAGACTGTTTCACAAGATGGTTATTGACAAAGGCAGTTTCAAAGGCTTTAGGAGCGGCTGGACTGTGCCGGCCAAGCCATGTGACTCCTGCAAATCGGCGCCGGCGGTCGTGTTTTGCCGACCTGATTCGGTGTTTCTCTGCATGGCGTGTGACAACAGAATCCACTGCGCCAATAAGCTTTCTTCCCGCCACGAGCGCGTTTGGATGTGTGAGGTGTGTGAACAAGCTCCTGCCGCCGTTACGTGCAAGGCTGACGCCGCTGCTCTCTGTGTCACGTGCGATTCCGATATCCACTCAGCCAACCCGCTTGCCCGACGCCACGAGCGGGTCCCGGTGCATCCCTTCTACGACTCTGCTGAATCCATCATGAAATCCTCTGCTGATGCTGCTTTTAACTTCCTCGTTCCATCCGATGGGTTCAACCAAGACGACGGCGACGCAAGTTCGTGGCTTATCTCGAACCCGAATTTCAATTCCAAGCTCATTGACGCTCCGGAAATCAAATCATGCGGCGACATGTTCTTCCCGGAAATGGATCCCTTTCTGGATTTTGATTATTCTAATTCCCTTCAAAATAACAACCACGGCGCCGGCAACGATAGCGTAGTCCCGGTTCAAACCAAACCCACTCCGGCTCCGGTCATGAATCGCTCTGAAACTTGCTTCGATATCGATTTTTGCAGATCGAAGCTTTCTTCCTTTAACAACCCAACTCAATCTCTTAGCCAAAGCGTAAGTATTTGTAATTACATATCCTTTTAAAATCAACCAAATAATTAATTTCTCGGAAAAATGAAAAATTTGCTGATTTTGATAGATTATTAAATAATAATATTAATTGTATTATAGGTTTCGTCGTCTTCACTTGATGTCGGAGTTGTCCCAGACGGTAACTCGGCATCGGACATTTCATATCCTTTCGGGCGAAACATGAGTTACAGTTCGGATTCGAGTGGGATTATCTCAGCCGGTAACAGCCAAGCGGGCCAATTGTGCGGTTTGGACCGGGAAGCAAGGGTGTTGAGGTACAGAGAGAAGAGGAAGAACCGGAAATTTGAGAAAACCATTCGCTATGCATCCAGAAAGGCATACGCAGAAAGCCGGCCCAGGATCAAAGGCCGGTTCGCCAAACGAACCGATATGGAGTCGGATGTGGAGCGGCTCTATTCCCCTGCTGCAGGGGGTCTGTTGGTGGATGCTCAGTACGGCATCGTGCCAACATTTCAGTTGTAAAATTAGAACAATAAATTTACAATAAGGGAAGGTTAAATGACGCAGTGGGTACGTGTTGTTTTTAGAAATTGGGAGAGCTGGATGGGCTGAGCTGTTGGACCTCAAGTTTTCTCTTTCTTTTTCTCAGCTCCAAAAGGCTATTTAGATTTTTCTTTATTCTGTACTGTAAACTGTCATCTATCTCTTTCCAATTAAAAAGCTTCTTTTTCTAAGAAATCTGATCACGGATCTCTTACTGCACTCCTATTGGTTCACAACCGTACGTTTCAATGTTTAAATACATATGTCCCGGAATTAACAGGTAATATTATATTTTATTAAGGGACAGATTTGGCTTGTAGGAATATTCAATAATGATAAAAATTAAAAAAAAAAATGATGGCTGAAAGTGGAGAGAAAGGATAAGACTCAGGAAAATGGAAAATGGAAAATATGATGAGATGAGACTGGATAAGTTAGGAATGCAACCAAAGACGAGGATGTTTGGCCATGTTAGAGCCGTGTCTTCGTCTGAATTGATGATCCAACTATGATATTGATTCATAATGGTATATATACTTTATTAGTTGTTCATCATATGTAATAAACATAAATTGATACTCCATGATTTCTAATCCTTTTTATTGTAATGCATAGCTAAATCTTAAAACTCATTATTACTATTTGATTTTCTCTCATACATTAACAACAAGAAGATTTGATATACTGATTTAATTCATGAAGTACTATTTATTAAATTTTTTTTTCTAGTTCATGCAATTGATATTATAGTAGTTCAATGTATAAAATATATTAGTTAAAGTTGACACAATTAAGCCAACAAAATGGAGAAGGTTTTTAAATATACATTTCAAATTTTGGAAATTTATTCATAGATTTCCTCTCATTTTTTTTTTAATATAATCAACATCTATTCTTATAGTTGAAGGTGCCTACAAATTAGGTATGGTAATTGTTCTAGACTTTTGGTTAGTGCTCTTACTTTCGGTGGTTTATTTCAAAAGCAGTATGTGCTTTTCAGAAACCAATCAGAGGAAGGCTTTGAAATTTTCTGATAAAAAGTATGAAATTATTGTCGCGAAACATTCAACTCTTTTTCGATTCTAACCATTATCTTCTTTTAATTCGAAGTTGTATTTCTTGACTTAAACAATTTTTATTATTCTATTATATTCACATCAATTTTATAATATTTTTTTTTTATTATTGCATAAGTAATCATTAGTATTTTCACGCCTTGTCTAAATTTTTACTATTATTTCACATAACTTATAACAATTCTTTTAAAAACAATGGTCAAATTATAAATTTTATCCTTTAACTTTCATTCAAATTATTCAAATTTTAATAATACATATTAACTTTTAGTTAAATTAATTATATTTTTATAATTTTTAAAATAAAAATAATGTTAGATATTTTAAAAAATTAATCAATTATTTTTTAAATGATAAAATCTTGCACAACTGAACAAAAGATTAATTTTATTGTGTTATTTTAGGGAAGTGAAATCATTTTATTTTAAAACAAAATTTTTACACTTTTACATTAAAAACTCTATATTTAGATTCAAATTATTTATAATAGATATTTCTTAATGTTACAGGAAAAACATCACATCTCTTAACTCTCTATCAAGTAAGAATAAAAAGTTTAAAATCAACTAATAATAGGAGTCACATAAGAAGAAGGAAGAAAAATACATAAACCCTAAAAATTTGTAATCCAAAGAGGTCGTTCTACATTGACGGTGGTTTATGATATTTTCATAAAAGCTTTTTACCGTAAAAGTAGGATGTTGCCACCTTATTAGTTATAGTTGTAGACAAGGTCAAAAAAATCTATAATAGAAATAAAGAAATTGTGTAATATAATTTAATGAAAAAGAAGATATAATTTTAAAATTAGAGAGTAAAATGATTTAAACTTTTTTAAATCCACTAATCAATCTTTTATAATGTGATCAACGTCCCATTTGATCACAAAAGATTTTGGGTATGTTTGGTTTATAAAATGTTTTACTCTCAAGAATGTTTTATTTTTAGGAATTTTTTATATCTGAGAATATTTCTTTTTTACTCTCGCAGGTAAAAATAAAATTTTTAACTTTTTTTCATAAATTTTATTACTGAACATCTTTTATGCATGTGAATGATTTTTTATCTCTTGTACTAAATATAGAAAACTTTTATTCCCACCTCACTTTTTCAGGAATAAAAAAATATAACTGATACTAAAGACACTCTTTATTATTTAAAAATAACTGATTTTTTAAAGTTTTTATCATTAGGTTTATTTTAAAATTAAAAGATACAATTAATTCAAATACAAATTAAGGTGTGTGGGTAAAATATACAGTTAAAACAGACACACACAGGCACACGACATACACAGTGAAAGAGGACATTAGCTTATATTGATTGTAGTCCACTGCCACAGAATCAAGTAGGCAAGTATATAGGTGGGATGTTCATCGCTGATTATAGAGCAATCTATTTCCAGTTGGTACTCATTTCATAAGGATGTTTTTTGTATGGACTCTTCTTGGTGCACTGTTTGAGGCATAAGATATTGGGTACCAACAAGAGGATGAAATTTTCTGCTGGGACCATATTCTTAAATAATTCGAAAGCAACAATCAAGGCATCACCTTCAAAAAAACAACCCCAGCTCTCCCACATTTCTATGTCATCTCATCCATCTTTCTTAACTTAAGTTGTCACATTAAGTAGTGTTCGGACCAGTTTATGCATATCATCATTAATTTATCTATCTAAATAAGTTAAGTACAAGGGATATGGGATATAGATTTTTTTTTATTGAAAAAGTATAGACATAAAATTTTATTTTTATATTTATCTTTTTTTTATCATGATAAAAAAATGACTAAAAGAAAGAAGAAAGAAAACATCCAAATTCATTGCAACATGTGTCTAATCACAAATTTTTAAATTCCTTCTTTATTGCTGAACTTATCCAGAGCAGCACACCTTTGTTTTCTCTTCTCCATTGGATGGAAGTGGGTTATTATAGTGCAGATAAAAATGAATGCTACATTTTGGAAACAAATTGGATATTTTTAGTGCCTCTGGTATTCCTTGGTTTCAAATGATAATGATGATGGGGAACCAGGCAACCATGTGGTCAAATAAGCATGAAAACCTTGAAATAATAGTTTTTGGGTTAAATTGTACCGCAGATTCTTATATTTTTATACCTTTTTTAAATAGATAACTATGATCTGAAAGTTTTAAATTGAATATTTATATATATATATTTTATAATTTTTAATTAGATTTCTGTTAAAAATTATATTTTTGTTGACAATAAAATCTACTCAACAAAAAAGGTTCAGTAAACACCTAAACTGCAAATTGAGAGTATGTATATGGAAGGAAGAGATTGAAGGGGAAGAGGAAAAATAATGGACACTGGAAGCTTTTTATCGTGATCCGACTAAAGTCAATGTATCCTCTACGTCTATGGTGATTGTATTTTTTATTCTGTGGATCTTCTCTGTAGTGTTTAACAGAGTTGCAATATAAGTATTCTCTCACTATTTTGGTAAAGTTTTTGCATATATTTTCCGCTCCTTTTATAGTGATTTCCCCCCATTTATAGAGGCAGGGGGTTACAAATATAATTTGATAAATCATAAAACTATCTTTTTTGCCGTATTGGGCAATAAATGCTAAGCAATTCACTGTCAGTTTGTTGGGGGTTGATTTGTCAGTTTTGGAGGCTAATTTGTTAATTGGGAGTATGTGCCTCCGGCTATTGACTAGACTTTGATATTCTGTACCTAATACTTAAGATAGCACATTTGATGACCTGGGCTTGCACTAGGCGATTTGTTGGCCATGTGAGTTGGTCCTGTTCTCAGGTTTAACCAAGATAAGCCTTCTAGAGGATGGCTGGGGTGGTATGCTTCAACCAACGAGCCGGATCTTATCCTTAATGAGTTGAGGCTTCTGCCTTGGTCCTGTCCTGCATCCTGAGCTCATGGCTGGCAATCTGGTGCCTTTGCTGAGCGACCTCAATTTTTGGACGATTTAGGCCTTTTCTGATTAGACTCGTCTCCTGTTGGGCTTTTAGCAGCCCATTTCACATTACTCCAAAAATACCTACAACATTAGCTCCCCAACTCTCAGTTCGATTTGCGAACTAGGAGTTGTAGTTTGCTAGCAAAGTCCTTTGTGTTGTCAAATTCTCACTTACAATCTGTCGTGTTGTCAAAGTCTTCACTGACAATCTATAGTGTTGTCAAACTCTTCACTTACAGTTTGTAGTTTGTCATTTCAGACTTCAATCTTATTACTTTATCTGCACCAGGCCATGCCTTTGATATGCATGTTTTATAATCATTGGTGTGGCAGTCTTGCTTTTTCCGAACTGTTTAATCAAGAACAACTGGGTAACCTCTAGATTCTTTGGTGAGACCAGACTAGTCCATATAAGGTGTGAAAAACTTCCTTCCTTTTTCACAAGATGTCCTAATGGATGCACTAGCTGAGCCCTCTATGTTTCTGATGGTTTGGGTCTTTGGTGGAGTGCTACGAGGTATGTATAGCCTTCTGTTACAATCCCCCTCTAAGGATCCTGAGAAGTTTTGTTATAAGAAGCTTCCATCGACAATTCCTCTCTAAGGATCTTGGGAAGTTTTGTTACATTTCTCCATAATCTCCCCATTGGTCATGATGAATAATGCAGCTTTTTCCCTTTGTTCTTTGGCCTCCTTACATGGTGAGTTAACCGTTTAGTTTTCTGCATGTACCTTGGGGGACATTCAAGTTAGGGAAGAGGCTCTTAGCTTGGAAAGAGGACAAGGAAGAGTTGGGGCCATTCAGCTTGCTCATTGATCTTCCAGCTTGTTGGAATTCAGCCCTTCCTCTTAGGATATGCTAGCTGTAGGCTTGCATTGATTTGTACCCTTGAATTTTCATGTAAATTCACCTCATTGAGGTTTTTAATGAAACTTTATATAATATTCTTGCTTTTCCAAGCACATCATATTGATCATTCAATGGGTCATAGTTAGTAACATGAACAAGTTTCTACAAATCACAAATTGAAAAACGTTTGACAAAATGAATGCTCAATAAGTCAATTGACCTCAGATAGTATAGATCAAATTAATATAAATGGGCTTCAGTTAGTAAATCATGACTTAAAAGAATATGTGTTATGTTGAATGACTAATCAGTCGCATTAGTGCTTTCTGGTTGCCAATAAATTTGATCACCAGAGTACCTTGGTTGGTAACGAGTTTGAGCACCAGAGTGCCTTGGCTGGTAATAAGTTAGAGCATCGGAGTGCTTGAGTGCCTAAGTTAGCGTGAGATTAGGTGCCCATGTAGGTCACATGGATGTGCCTCAGTTAGCACGAGTGCCCAGGTAGGTCGTACTAATACGCCTTAGTTAGCACAAGATTGGGTGCCCAAGTAGGTCACACAGATACGCCTCAGCTAGCATGAGATTAGGTGCCCAGGTAGGTCATATAGATGAATCTCAGTTAGCACGAGTATTCAGATAGGTCACATAGATGTGCTTTAGCTAGCATAAGATTGGGTGCCCAGGTAGGTCGTACACATGCGCCTCAACTAGCACAAGTACCCAGGTAGGTTACACAGAGGTGCCTCAGCTAGCATGAGATTGGGTGCCTAAGTAAGTCGCACAGATGTGCCTCAGCTAGCACGAGATTGAGTTGCCTAAGAGCTACACCTTAGTATAACTTGAATACGGTGCGGATTGAGATCCATAGTCCGTTGCTTGCGCTCTACGATTTTACAGGTCGTTTGACACATTTCTGCTCATTTAGTTCGTGACTTTCGAGTCCCTGCCACTAGCCTGTGTGATTATTTTTGTCTTTGGTGAATGTTTTTGCCTAGCTGGCAATAACTTACTGCCATCATTCACTAAGCCATCAGATTGTGGGTAGTTGATTGGTTTCTAAATCTAACAGTGAGACAGTGCATGATATAAACTGAGCAAAATCCTTTTCCTTCTTTCCATTCACCATTTGAAATTTAAAGCTTTGAAACTCTTCTTTCTCATCTTCTCCATCAAGCCTATGTCCATTCGTCACCGTTTGCTTCCGTCAGTACTATTCAAGCTTCCCAAGCTCATGGTCTAGGTTTAGATTATCGAGGACCAACTTTGCATACGTTCCAAGCCTTCTTCCTTAGTTGATATGGTAAGTTTTCTCTCTCTAACTTTTGGTTTCCAGATGCTTTTATTTTATTGTTTGTGTGAGGTTTATCTACATATAGTTGAAAGAATCTGGAATGTCGATTAAACCTATTTGCCTGTACATTTTTCCCTATTTGGTCTGGTTTATATGGTTGATTCATCAATAGACTTTAGGGTTTTTGATTGTCGTTTCGAGTTCTTCATCAATTTTCTAGGTTCTATCGTCCCCATGGTTGAGTCCCCTTTATTTTCTGAAGCTTGGGTCTTAGATGTGGTGACCCAAGGTGTGTATGGCTTGCCGCATAGGAAACTATTAGGCCTAGTTTTTAGATATGGTCTGTTTTTAGTGACCTAACCATTCCTTTTTCTTGTGTAGATGACAACTCATAAATGCCAAGGTCACCGAATAGGGAGTGATGAAGAACCTGACTCTTCAACCTAGAGTGTGGAGCTAATCCAACCTATGGGTGAAGTGATCTCAAGGAGTGGTGAGGTTGCTGGAGAATTCAGTATTTGTCCAAGCCCTATTAGGGGCTAGGAGGTCACTATCAGTCGGCGGTCTCCAGATCGCTTGGTATTTAGTCACCATATTTCAATTGTTGGCTTTGATAAGCTTTAGGGCATAGTTCAGGCATTTTGGCTCCCAAAGGGATGTCACGTTATGGCGCCCTCTTCTAATGATCATGCTGCTTACCCTCCTCGAGGATTCATAGCCATTAATCCCTAACATCTTAGAGCTAGGTTTAGATTCCTAGTGCGCCCTTACATTATTGATTTACTCTGTCCATTCCAAGTTTTCCCAAACTCGTACTCCCAGCTGACTTTATTGGCACTAGTATATTTGACGAATAATCTTCCACCGCCATTTACTAGGGTTCTTTGTTAACTTTACAACATTAGGAGCATGGGCCTGCTGGATGGGATTTATTATCTTTTGGCTTGACAAACCAAGCATAAGAAAATTTTACTGTAAGGTGACATTAAAGACAAGTCCAACATGGGAAATTACATAACCCATTGGTTCTGTGTCTCTTATCCATCTCTGCATTACCTTAACAACTTCAATTTTATTCTTACTCTGGGTGAGCGAGCTAAGGACATGCGAGTTTGATGAGTTATTATATTAGCTTTTCTGATTCTAGCATTGTTTCATTTTACAGATGGGGTTGGCAAGAAATCAACTCTCGAAGTTAAGGAGCTTGAGGTGTTGGAACAGTTCATGGCTTTGGATAGCCTCAAGAATGATTTTAGATTCAACAAGGAACTCCTGCGCTCACACAAGCTCGCCCTGGCCTTGAATATTGAGCTCACTAGAGGGATTGGAGCTTATCAAATTAAGGAGGTTGGCCGAGCTAACTTTGAAGATTTTGAGCACATGATGAAGTTCATCCTTTAGAAGTCACCATCTAATCTTGCTGCGGTGACTTCATTGGCTTCTGACGTTGATGTAGCCCCTACTGCTGTAAACCAACCTTTAACCTTAGAAATAACACCTTTGTAGGAGCTAGTTCCCACCTTGTATCCTAAGGCGATTGTTGCAGTTGAGGTCATTTCCCTCTCCGAGCCCCCAACTAAAAAATAAAAGAGGGATAAAGGGAAGAAAGTTGTTGCCACCCGAAAGCAGGTGGCGCCTGAGATCGAGGTCAAAGAGCAATCTACCAGACTCGGTCCAAAGACAAAAGAGTACTTCAACTTCCTCTTGGATAACGTCGATGTGATCTTGGGGCCTCACAATAGGGCAAAGGCACTGGAGTTAGAGGACTTCCCGACTGAAGGATTGCTAAGCTATGCACCTCACCATAGCTTGCTGGTAAGTGAAGTCTTTTCATCCTGGTTCTTTGGTCTTTTTCGTAACTTAACTTGACTGTTTGGTTTTTTTAGAATCTACCAACAATAATAAAGTTGAAGAAGACACTCCCAGCTCGAGGTGAAGAGGAACCAAAACTCGAGAAGGATCTAACTACCATGACTACTAAGGTGCTGGAGTTGAAGGAAAGGGCTAGGGATGCCAAGATAGCTTAAAAGGAAGCTGAGGTCACTTTATCTCGCGAAGTGGTGAATCATGAGATTGTCATATTAGACCTTAGCAAAGCAATTAGCGAGCTGACAAAAATTAAGGGTGAACTAGATGTGATAATTTAGCAGGTCGAGGTGACAGTGCAGTGAGCTAAGGCTGCTGAGAAGGAGCTTGAAGTGGCCAGGGAGGAGGTTGCTTTTAGGAAGGAAGAGGTCACCAAGGTGAAAGCAGAGACAACCATGCTAGTTGCAAGAGCAACAAAGAATATGGAGTCTGAAACAAGTTTCTTTTTCTTTTACACTTTGTGGGAGTGATACCCGAAGATAGACTTCTCCTTTTTTGGTAAGGATGCTGTCAGGTCCCAAACAGGTAGTATAAAAAGTGGTAGACAATTTATATAGCGGAATGTTAATATGATCTTTCCCTTGTCTCGTTG
>JANHAO010018699.1:0-13488 GCA_026873985.1 Saraca asoca
ACCGCCTCTATTTCTCATATTTAGCTGCGGTTAAGACACCCGCCGCTAATTAACCGACGCTATTTGACATACTTTTTTGTAGTGTATGCACCAGTATGTATCAAAAAAATTTATAAAAATAATATATGCATTTGATTTTATACATTTATCTGTATATTTTGTAAAATTAGAACGCTTATAAATAAATGAACAAATTATATAAATAAAATTTTATTAAGTATACAATTAGCAAACAATTTAAAAGAAAAGTAAATATACAATAATTATTAAAGAAATCAAAAAATTGTAAAAATAAGTTATTTACAAAAAAAAATTATGTTATTAAGAGTAATAATGTTCACACTTATTTTAATCATTTAATTTCAGTCCACACAAACTTGTTAAGATTTATATATTTAAGATAAAGAAAGTAGTACTTGTATTTACTCGTATGCCAAGTAAATAGTAGTTGTGTTTTATCCCATTTTTTCCCCCCGTGAAGTCTACCAAGAAGTAAAGAAAGCTTACCACACAAAACACAAATGTATATGCAGCATATGGATCCAATATGCATTAAAGAGAAAGCAATGGCAGATCAATAACATCCAAAGTGCCGACTTGCCATTCACCACATGAAGCGGAGGCAATCCGCCAGTCGCACGACGTCGGCAAGGCTGCTGCATCCCTGACGATTGCTTCCGTTGTTGAAAGCTACTATGATCTGCCGCTGATAGACATTATGATTTACCCTTCAAAACTAGCGCCGGAGGTTTTGGGCAGCAAATCAAGCGCCCACGACAAGAACTTAGAAATCGGTCCGAACAAGTTAGAAAGGATTTGGACAGAGTTAAAATTAAACATGTTTTGAGACTATCTAGCAAAGTCAGTGACAAACATATTTGCAGCTGGCAACTAGCTTTGCCAAGCCAAGTGTCACCATTTGTTTTGATAATAAAATTGGGGTGGGGTGGGTTGACCTGGAAATAGTACTAGGGTATTGTCATCCTTTCCTCTAAAATAATAAAAATAAACAATATTTTTATTTCACCCATTCCTTCACTACTTCTCATCATTTATCATGGTCACTTTTGACGGTGAAATTTGATTTAGTAGACCCAAATCTCAATTAACAAGAATGGTTCTTGTAGCCCCCAAACTACAAATAGGAAGATGTGAATAAGAGCAAGAAAATAGAGAGAAAAGAAGGAAGAACAATGTACACCAGAGCTTTTAACATGATTCGGCTAAAGTCAGTTTGACCCTACGTCCACGTTGGTTTAATTTACTGGAAATGGTGGTTTCTCTGTTCATTGGGACATAGTTACAGTGTTCTCTTACTATTTTTTAGCAAAGTTTCTGCATATATCTCACTATATTTGTTACAATGGTCTCCTCCCCTATTTATAGAGATAGAGAATGTTACAAAAGTAATTTTACAATTTGTAAATCTATCATATCAACTATTATGGGCAATTAATGCTAGGCAGCTCTCTGTCGGCTTGTAGGAGGCTGATATGTAAGTTCTTGGAGTTGATTTGTTAGATGGGAGAAAGTACCTTTAGCCATTGATTGGACTTGGGCATTCAATACCCAAGCTTTGGGGATAAGTAGCTCTAACAGCCTGGGATCGCACTATGTGATCTGTGTGCTTTGCGAGATGGTCTCACTTCTAGTTTAGCTAGCACATGCCTTCTGAAAGATGGGCAAAGGTTTGATTCATCTCAGTAAGTTGGGCTCATTGCTTAGTAAGCTAGAGGTCGCTACTTTGACCTCGTCTAGGACTCTGGGTATGCGATCGGCTATCTGGTGCACTTATTATGTGATCCTGGCTCTGGGCTTCTCTTTAATTGGGTCGGTCTCTTGTTAGGCCTTGGCTAGTTTATTTTGCACTATCCATAAATTACCTATAGCATAAGTCCCCCTAACTTTCAGTTCACTTTATGGACTAGGAGTTGAAATTTGCTAGGTAAGGCCAGAGATCATAAAGAGCCATATTGTCATTTGGACTCCCTTATCTCATCATTTCACTCACCCAGGTCATCATTACCACATTAAATCTGTGTGCTTTCCTAGGACTGCTATTACGATGAGCAACTGAAACCGGTCACTTTATAAACTGTTGGATCATGTGCAGATGATCAGCCTTTAAATCGAATGGTTAGGTTGCTTGGGCTATGTATATATCAGCTGAAGGGCCTTTTCTTTTCCCACTCATTTTCAAAAACCATTGTTCTGTATTAGAAGCTCTTGAGCAGTCCTCGATTTTGTTCCTTGGTTTCATTGATTCAGCCTTTGTGATTGCTATGAATCAATCACTCTGCCCAGAATCCATTTTAGGATTTGATTCGCTCATCCAGCAAGGTGAGTTTTCTCTGGATTTTTGCCTCTTGAATGCTTGGTTTTATGAATTTTTGGAATTGCACTACTAGCTCTGGTGGTGATGGTTTATTAGCCGTTAGGGACTTTTCAACTAGTTTTAGGGCTTATGGGATATTGGATATAGCTTTCCATTTTCCCAGGGTTTGGTAGTCTGGGCCTGAAATGGTGGCTTGTGGCATATGTGATTTGCTGCGTAGGAAAACTTTAGTTAGGATAGTCATTTTAGGAATGGTCCACCTTCAGTGACCCAATCATCATTTCTCCTTTTTCTTTGCTTTGTATAGATGGCAGCACATAGATGCCGAGGCCACCCAATAGGAAGTGATGACAAGTCTGACTCTCCAGCTTGTAGCGAAGAGCTGGCACACACCTTGGTTATCAGACCGGCTTCTAGGAGCGATGAGATTGCTAAGTGGCTTATTTTGAGACTTAACTCTTGCGAGGGGTAGCAGTTTGTTGCAAGTTCTTCAGATCGCTCACCATTCAATCATTATCCTTTGACCGTAGGTCTAGACAAACTTTAGAAGATAATCAAAGATTGCCACTTTCCAAAGGGTTGCCATCTCATGGCTCTTTCCCCTAGCGACCACGCAGCTCATCCTTCTTATAAGTTTGTTGCCATTAGCGCTTAGCATCTCATGGTTGGGCTTAAGTTTCCAATACACCCATTTATTGTTAACTTGCTAAATAGATTAGAACTCAACCCATTCCAGCTAACCCTGAACTCTTACACCTAGCTCATTTTGCTCTCACTTTTGTACCTGAGAAATAATTTCCCCCCACTATCTGTAAGGGTCTTGTGTCATCTTTTCAGTATTAGGAATATGGGTTACCCGGATGGATTCTATTACCTTTCAACCCTAAATTCTAATTTCAAGAGGATTTTGCCACGGGGAGATGCCAAGGGCAAATCAAATGTTAGGCATTACAAGACCCAATGGTTCTATATCTCGTGCCCATCTTTATGTTTTCTTCATAACTTTGATATTGTGTTAACACCTGGTAAGCAAGCCACAATCATGCGAGTTAATATGAATTCTTGTCATTGTTTCTAACATTATCTTATCTTTATAGATGGGGCTGGCAAAGAAAAGCCAACACTTGCAACTGAAGAAGTCAAGATTTTGAGGTAGCTCACTGCTATAGGCGACCTGAGAAATGACCTTCAATTTGATGAAAACACCCTTCGTTCTTATGGTCTTATCCCAACATTGATCATTGAGCTCGCTAGTGAGATTGGAGCTCGCTAGATCAAAGAAATTGGCCCAGCAAATCTTGAAAATTACGAGAACATGGTGAAGCTCCTTCTTTGAAGTCCACTATCTGATGAGTTTAAGGAGCTTGAGGTCATCGAGACCTTACCAGGACCTGAGGTCACTGAAGCCCCTATTGCTACAGATCCTTCTCCTCTAGTTCCAATAGTTTCACCCTCACAAGAGCAAGCCCTCACCCCATAGCTTGAGGTGATCGAGGCAGTAGAAGACGTGTGCCCAACCAAAAGACATAAAGTAGATAAGGGGAAGAAAGTCGCATCTTCCTCAAAGTGGGTGGCTTGTGGAACCGTAACTGAAGAGTGCACACTGAGCCTTGGCCAAAGGACTCAAAAGCATTTCAATTTCTGTAGAGGAATGCTGACAAGATCTTGGAGCCCTATACCAGTCCCTGGGTGTTGAAGGCAAGGGCAGTATCGAATGAAGGGCTGATAAATTTCATTGCTCACCATAGACTTATGGTGAGAGATCTCCTTTCGCTTTGATCTTTTTACTTGCTCAAGGTGTGACTTGAATCATTTTAACATTTTAGAGCATGCTGGGAGCCATAAAAATGAGAGAATCACTCATGGCCTGGGACAAGAAAAAATGCCAGGCTCAAGGTCGATCTGGCTACTACAAACACCAAAATCCAAGAGCTAGTGGATAAGGCGAAAGGCGCCGAAGAGGCCCAAGCTCATGAAGTGGTGAATTGTGAGGCCGTTGAAGCCGAGCTTAGTAAAGTAATCGAGGAACTATTCAAAATAAGGAGTGATTAGGATGTGGCACTCTGGGGCTTCAATTTAGCGATGCAAAAATTTGACGCCGCATTTTGGTGGGCTAAGGTTGCCAGGGTGGAGCTGGAAGTAGTGAGGAGAGAGATTGCTCAGAAGGAAGAAAAGGTCGCTAAGGTTAAAGCTAAGACCGTCGAGTTTGTGGCAAAGGTAGTGAAAAAAGGCAAAGTCCAAGACCTCATCCTCTTTCTTCTTCACTCCATGGGAGTGGCATCCAGATATGGACTTTTTATTTTTCAGACCAGAGGCCTTTAAGGCTATTGAAGACTTCAAAAAGAAGAAAGTTACTAAGGCTAGATCCTCCCATAAGGGTGCGAGGTCTATGAGTGAGGCTCCTCCTGTAGAAGTTGTGACTCAAGGAGAAAATAGCCCACAAATCATGGAGCTTCCTGCTAATTAGACAAAAGATTACCAACTCACCTCACACACCGATCCTTCCTCCCAAAAGAGCTCAGCCCCCAAGGATTAGGCTCCCTAGGATCTGACTTTGTAATTTTACACTTCATTTTTTGAACTTTATGTCTGATCTTGGATTGTATTTCCCCTTTGTCAAGGGAAACGCTAAAATGAACTTTTTATTTTTCTTTTGTCTTTTCGAGTGCATAACCTTGGATCTTCTACTGAAAGTATCATGTTGATTATCATAGGTAAGTTCATGCAAACTACAACTTGATAATCATTAGGTAAAATGAATGATTGATAGGTCAATTAACCTTAGGTAATAATGATCAAGAAAAGACTTGTATAAATAGATTTGCACTAGGAAATCGTATTAAAGGATATATGCCACATTGGACGACCAATCGGTCACATGGGGGCATTTTGATTATTATAAAGTTGCATGAGAGTTGCGAGTAATAGGTCGCATGAGAGCTATAAGTAATAGGTCACATGAGAGTTGTGAGTAATAGGTCACATGAGAGCTGCACCTTGACAATATTTGTTACTTGAGAAAGAGAATTGGCAATCTTGTGCCAGACTTGGTGCGATGCTGGCGATTCTATGCTAGACTTGGGGCACAATGCTTGTGATCCTATGCCAAACTTGAAGATGCTAACACATCGAGCAATTCATAGAGGTGATTTTTTCATGCCGATGTATATTTGTCAAGCAAGATAATGTATATTTATTGGGTCGACTTCGGTAATGTATATTTACCGAGCAAGGCAATATATATTCATCGTTTGGTCATTCAAGCTATGCCTTAGCCAATATGCCATGACAATGTACATTTACCAAGCAAGATAATTTATATTTACTAGATCGATTCCGATAATGTATATTTGTCAGGCTGGCTTTGCTTAGAGGGCAGTACCTCAATAAGTTGACTGCATAAGAGTTACGGTTTGGCTAGCTCGCTACAACAAGGTATATTTAGCAAGCAAGATAATGTATACTCTTTGGGCTAGATGTCTAAGAAATGAGCCTTTGTCGATATAGGCTAGCAATTAGTTGCTCACATAGCGTCATAGAGCTAGTCACATGTATGCACAGGGTGGCAGTCTTGTATTAGAAAAGGGGCAATCTAGTGCCTAATATTCCAAGCTTGGGGACCTCAACCCTATTAGCATTTTAGTGGCAAGTTCAGCTCTTAGCATTATGAGCTTCAGGATAAATAATATACATAGCGAGGCCACTAGATTTGAAGCTGATCTTGAATTTTCCTGAAAATTTATTCAAAGATCATTCATTACTAGGATTTCAAAGAAAAATTTGAAATTTTCATTTACATCTGAATAATATATAAATCAAGTAAAAAGAAGATTTAAAGGTGTAGTGGCCACCGTTGTGGTGATCTTGGGTCTATTGAGGTCGTTGTCTAAGAGACTACACCACATAGTCTTGTAGGCATCCTCTCTTAATTAGATCTTCAATTGCATCTCTTAGTGCCTGGCATTCCAAGGTGTTGTGCCTAACTTCATCATGATATACATAGAATTTGTTTTTATTCTTGAACTTGTTGGGAACTTTCAAATGATTTGGCTCTCCAAAATCCTCTCAATCCCTTTCTTTTGTGAATAGTTTGTCTAGAGTGTCTAACAGGATGCTATAACTTTCATGGCAACCTTGGGGCTGGGATCGCTCATTTCTTGCTCTTTTGGTGCCTTAGCTATCGAGGTTGTCATTCTGGGACTCTTCCTCGTTCCTGTCATTGCCCCCTTTTCTCCTGCTGTAGCCATCCTTTTCATTCCCCTAATCAGACCCTTTTTGATGAAAGGTTTCTTCCCTCTTAATTTCCTTGGCAACTCACTCATAAAATTTAGCCAAATCCTTCACTGGAGACTTGTATATTTCCTCGTACAATTTTTCATCTTTGCGAAGGTTGGCTAAAATCGCTGTGAGGACACTCTCGTATAAAGGATTATCTACATTGTTGACTTCATGTTTGAATTTGGTAATGTAATCCTTTAGTGACTTATTTCTCTATTGGAAGATTGTAGTGAGGTGGCAGACAGGTGCGAATTGCCTTCTCAATGGTCTGTATTGGCCGAGGAATTTGGTCTGATATTCTTCCTAGTTGTGAATGCTATGAGTTGGTAGATTTTTGAGCCACGTTCATGGTATTTCCCCAAAGGTTTCTAGGAAAGTGTAGCATTTGACCAACGAGCTGGTTGTTTACAGATCCATCTGGATATTGAATGTATCTAGGTGATCATATGTGTCATTGTCCCTATTGTATGGTGAGATGTTAGGGATCTTAAATCTGCGAGGAAGAGGTTCCATTTGGATCTCCTTAGTGAATGGAGTCCTCTCCTCGTAATAGCCTTCTTGGTCTTGAGTTACAGGTTGCTTTTCGAGTCGTTGCACCCTCTGAAGCAGCTCCATAACCGTAACATTGCGAGTTTTGGACCAATGGCCGAAGGATTGATGGCCCTTTGAATTCTCCCAATCATGAAAATAGTGATCATGACCTAAGACCTTATGCGTGACCTGGCTCAAACTTTTCTCTCGTCGTGACTTCTCATGTCATTGATAGCTTTGATCATTACTCCTGTGAGCTTAATGGGCTTTTGACTCCAGTCGTAAATCATATGAATGAATAGGCCCAGCTTGTCGACAATCCCTTCGGTGGGATTTCTCCTGTTGCATTCCTAGCTGTTAGGACCCTTCCTCGGGCACTGCGGCGTCAACTTGCCTTTGCATGCCCTGGGCTTAGGCATGAGCCAACGCCCTAACCACATCAGCCAACTCTTTCATGGTGTTTTTAAGCATCTCCTGACGCTGACACCATGCTTGAACTCTATCATTCTTAGAAGCAACAGGCTGATAAGGAGTTGTTGGTGCCATGTTAGCGATAGCGTCCGCTACGGAGGCGGTAGAAGTGCCCGTGGTAGGGTGGAGAAAGCCCACCAATGTTAACCCCTGTTGTTCTATAAGACCATTCGGTTAGGAAACGGTGACACCAGTGTTCTTAGCAGTTCTTGCTTTTATCATTATAGCTTAATAGCAAATCAGAGAGAGAAGATGTAGTTCGAGCCTTCCTTCTAGCGCCAAAATATTGACGGTGAAATTTAGTTCAGTGGACCCAAACCTCAATCAACAGGAATGGTTCTTGTAGCCCCCAAACTGCAAGTATGGAGATGTGAATGAGAGCAAGAAAATAGAAAGAAAGGAGGAAGAATAATGTACATCGGTGCTTTTAACATGGTTCGGCTAAAGCTAGCTTAGCTCCTATGTCCATGGTGATTTTATTTACTAGAAACGGTGGTTTCTTTGTTCATTGGGACAAAGTTACAATGTTCTCTCACTATTTTTTGGTAGAGTTTCTATATATATTTCACTATATCTATTACAATGGTCTCCTCCCTTATTTATAAAGATAGAGTAGGTTACAAGAACAATTTTACAATTTGTAAATCTATCATATTAGCCATTGTGGGCATTTAATGCTAAACAGCTCTTCGTTAGCTTGTAAGAGGCTGATGTGTAAGTTCCTAGAGTTGATTTGTTAGCTAGGAGGAAGTTCCTCTGGCCATTGATTGGACTTGGGTGTTCAGTACCCAATCTCTAGGGATAAGTAGCTCTAACGGCCTGGGATTGCACTATGTGATCTGCATGCTTTGCGAGATGGTCTCACTTCTGGTTTAGCCAGCACATGCCTTTTGGAAGATGGGCGAAGGTTTGCTTCATCTTAGTAAGTTGGGACTTGTTGCTTAACGAGCTGGAGGTTGCTGCTTTGACCTCATATAGGACTCTGGGTATGCGATCAGCTATCTGGTGCCCTTATCATGCGATCCCGACTCCGGGCTTCTCTTTAATTGGGTCGGTCTCTTTTTTGGCCTTGGCTAGCTCATTTTGCACTGTCTGGAAATCACCCATAATAGTCACTATTAACATCACCGTTGTCAATGTGACAGCTGTTGTCATCCCTGACTAATATCGCTATCAATTAATATAGGAAAAAGCATCATTACTACCATCATCAATGTGACAATAGTCCCTTACTATCATCCTAATGTCACGATGACATTTTATGTCACTGGCATCAGTGTAGCAATTAACATTGGCATTGGTCATTGGTAGTTCTTATAATTCTATCATTAACTACTACTTCTTCTATTATTATCATCGATTATTGTTGTCTTCACACCATCACCGTATAGTCCGCTAACACATCACTATAACCACTATCATACACTATCATCATCATCTCTTCACCACTATCACTTTATCCACCATTGCTTCCTTTGCATCACTACAACCACCCCTATTATCATTTGTTATCAATATCTTTTCTTCCAACATCATTACCATTATATAAGGATAATATTATATATATATATATATTATCTTCTACTGTAAAATAAAAAATATATAATATATAGTATAGTATACAATCATGCATTAAAATATTGTATAGCATAGGAGTTTATACTATACACATCCTATATTATATTATTCTATGACTTATTGTTGGCAATCATTGGCACTTATCCTATTCATTGTACCAAACAAAGTCTAAGATACAAATAAATCCAACCGAATTTAATGATACATAATAAACAAAATCTAGTTTTTGTACTTTTTAATATATTACTATTTTTTAGATAATTTGGCTAAGATAAAAGACAGGTTTGCAACAATAAAAATAAGTAACAAATGATAAAAAAAAAAGATTACTATCAATTCAAACGAATTTTCTTTTCTATAACGTTTAAAAAGTAGAAAAATAAATATAATATAGATTTTTGTATTTTTTATTATTTTTTTAAGATATTTTTAAATATGACCTAGATAAAATATGGTATTCACATTTTGTACTTAAAAAATTATTCAATCGATGA
This sequence comes from Saraca asoca, assembly GCA_026873985.1. Taxonomy (NCBI): domain Eukaryota; kingdom Viridiplantae; phylum Streptophyta; class Magnoliopsida; order Fabales; family Fabaceae; genus Saraca; species Saraca asoca. The sequence continues at coordinate 9,688 of JANHAO010018699.1, forward strand.
TACTCCATGCAAAAAGATGTAAATACTCACAATTAAGCCTATATGTATTTACTTGAATATTTAAAGACTCTTAAATCTTTCTATCACTTCAATAATGAATTGAAATAAAGTTTTGGTACCCCTGTTAAGCTTATGAAAAATATTGATTAATCATTGGGCCTTTACAAATTTACTAGATTAGTGATTATTAAAATGAGTAAACTTGTATTAAAGGCCAAGGTATATCAGGAAATAAAGTGGGAGACATATTTTACATTCTTCACATGCTTCTAATTCTATGACATGTCATATTCATATTTGCCTTTCAACTCCCTGCCAAAGGTAATTTCGATGACAAGTTTCTTTTACCGTGACAATAATAAGAATGAATGATAATCTCTTTTATATGTTGACGTTTGTATGCCCAGATTTATATTCATTTATGCTTAATTGTTTGTTGTACAATTAAGAATTCAAAGCAAAAGGGCCTTAAAGTACTAACTTTATATATATATATATATATATATATAAAACACTTAAGGTCAACCAATCAACATTTCAATAAATTTATTTTTTAAAGAAGTGTTTAAAAATTTATCTTATAGATAGTGAGTGAAGAACGTTTATAACCTATGATATCATTATATTCGAACTATTTATGCTTGATAAAATTCGTTTTTATATATCACGAGTAATAACATGATACAGTTTTTTTTTTTTTTTTAAATTGGAAAAAACATATTGCTGCTTTGGGCAGTAGCAAAGCTCTGCAGCCACAGATCTGTCTATTGTTTAATCAGCTCACGTGAGAGATACTGTGTATATTTGGCACATAAAAAAATAACTTTTAATTTCTTAACTTATTTCATGTTATATTGATATTTAGTGTGCTAATTTTTTTTTTTAAATTTCTTTTGGGATATTACCTCAAGTAATTAATAACATATTAGAATAAAATTTTAAATTATTTTTTCTAATTTATCCATCTTCTTTTAGTTAAGTTCATGTCCTAATTATTAGAAATTTTCATTTTTAATATTTATTTTTCTAAAATTATATTATTTTTAATATTTTTTTCATAAAATCAAATAGGACAAAAAACCTCACATATCATTATATATTTCACCTATATCCATTAATTCAACATAAATAAATAAATATATGATACCATAAAATATAATGAATTAAATTTTAGATAATTTTATTCTTATTTTAAATATCTTGATTGCATTAATATAATTTGACCTTAAAATTTACTTCATATATTATCTAATAATATTAATATGTTATTATATTTATAAGCTAATTTAACAGCTAGTTTTATCAAATATTTTTAATACAATCAATTAGTTTATTAACTTTAATTAACAGTTAACAACTAATAAATTAATTAACAACTAACTTATTAACTATTAGTTAGTTGTCAATTACCTATATCAAATGAACTCTAAATACTAAATGACAAAATGGAGTAGATTGACAGAAGTTTTTGCTTTTTCATCACACTCACATGTATCATTCTTAATCTAGTTTTTCTTTTCTACATGCATGCAAAAAGGGATTATTTTATCTTGTCTTTATGCTCCAATATGTATGCAAAAAATTTATAAAAATAATATATGCATTTGGTTTTATACACTTATTTACATTTATCTATATGTTTTCTAAAATTAAAACGCTCATAATAAATAAACTGATTATATAAATAAAATTTTATTAAGTATACAATTAACAAATTTAGAAGAAAAGTAAGTGTATGGTAATTATTAAAAAAACCAAAAAATCGTGATTAAAGAAGCTATTTATAAGAAAAATATTATATTATTGAGAACAATGATATTCACACTTATTTTAATCACTCAATTTCACTTATTACATACTTATTAAGATTTAAAAATTTAAGATAAATGAATAAATAAATTCGTTTTCAATTAGATTCTACAAGTGTGTAATAAATAAAAATAAGTGTGATTTTCAATATTCTATTATCAGGTATTACTTTCTATTATTGAATAATGAGTTGATCATGTTTACATATTGCAAAAGAAAAAAAAAATCTTGTACTTATGTTATAGCCATTTTTACATTTAACAAATTATCAACATGTGAGGTAATTAAATAACTCAGGCCAATTTAGATAAAATTTATTAAATTCAAAGTATATTATAAAAAAATGGATAAATATAATGTTAATTAAAAGAAAAATCATATCAAGGTCAATGTCTCAGTGTCCACCAGACATAACACACGGACAAATGTCCCTCGTTCTTGAGTGGCTGCTGCCAAGTATTATTCTTTTTTATTGCGCGTTGAGCGGAAAATATTGTCGCATAAGATGTTTGTTTTAGAGAGCCATATTTTCTTTCAGTTGTTGACTAGTTCATTCATAATTTTATCTGTGAATTTTTTTAAAGAAATCAATACTAAAAGTCCCAAGTGAGAGAATCACAAACTCAAACCGAAATTCCAAACAATATCATAGACTTAGTCAGTCGTTAACTAAAGCAAACCCATCTAAATCTCCAAGGTGTCCTTCAACTTCGGTTCGAATATCTTCCATTCAATTTCATCCTTTATGATTCTGGATTTTGTTCTCTTTTATTGTTAGCTTTGATCGGCACCGCCCGATAAAAACACATTTATTCATTCTTTGTCTATTATCAGCAATCCAATATAATTCTTTAGAGTTTTGTTTGCTGAATTCTTTAGGATTGAGGAGTTTTGTGGGGTATTTTATTTTGATTAAAAGTAATTGAGAGAATTTGAGTGACAATCTGATGGAAAGAGTGAATTCCTTAAGCGAACGCCTGAAAATTGGTGGGACCGAAGTGGGTCGAAAGATGAGTGAAGGTATGAGCTCTATGAGCTTCAAGGTGAACGAGTTCTTTCAGGGTTCAAATCAGGTTGACAAACTTGTTGAGGATGCGACCTCTGAGAACCTTAATGACCCTGATTGGGCTATGAACCTTAATCTCTGTGACTTGTGCTAACAGTATTCAAGAGTGCATTGGGAGAAGAATGTGCATTTGATGATGATGATGATCTAGTAGGGTCCATTGTACAGAATGTTAAATGATGGAAAGAGAGATTCAACCTACTTTATTCTTTAGAACACAATAATTTAGAGAGAGAGAGTTGGAGAGAACCCTTTTTGTTTTTCTTAGATATAATCTAGGGAAGTTATAATCTGTGTTCTATATATAAGATGTAAAGTCTCTTAATTTTATTTTTAAATTATTATTTACTTCTCTTTAATTAATTATTATTTAATATTTATCTAATTAAATAATAATTAATCATAACAAAACTCTTTCTCTCTTAAATTAGTAATGTGATAAAAAACTAACTGATCACTAAGGAGCTGCAGGTTGGGACCTCTACTCAATAGGCTTGTGTGTAATCCAATGTATCATAGATTACACACAATTAATCAGGGCTCAATTTATTCTGGGCTTAGCACTGATTACTTAATTAAGTCTTTTAATGTCCTAATAATTAATTAATGCTAATCCACAATAATTAATTAAAATTAATTTGACAATCTCCTACTTGGATAGCAGTAATCAATAATTAGGAACAAATAACAGAACAACAAGATTTAGGTAATATTAAGCAATCAACGTATGCTAAACCATTTCCAAGATTCAGAAATGAAATAATACAGAATCACTGAATCTGATAAGAAATATGTGATAGTCAACACACAAAGTCTCAAATCTGAATAGAATAGAATATGGAATTGGTCTTTCAACCATAGTTCAGAAAAGAAACAACACAAGATCATTGAATCCGATAGGGAAACAAATGACATAAACATTCCAA
>JANHAO010018700.1:0-13489 GCA_026873985.1 Saraca asoca
AGTTGGATTTATTGTCACATTTTTTGATTTATTGTTACTTTGATTTGGATATTTTTTATGCATTAAATTTACTTTTAATGTTTAAGTGATTGATTTTGTTATACACTAGAATTGAATGGGTTTTAGATTGTATTGAATTGGATTTTTAGCATTTTTATATGACAATCAGGTGTCAGTGACCGAAATAGTCACTAAATAAAGTGGTTGCAAAAACTATTCATTGGTTAAAGATCGAATTTGTGACTAATTTTTTTTTAGATTTTATTAATTTTGTGACCAAATTAGTGACTGAAAATTTCAATCACCAACTTTTTCACTACTCAACGACCGAACTGTCACCAAATATAGGATGGCCAATTCTTCCACATTAGTCACAAATAGGCATCGAAACTACAACCAAATATTCGGTGGCAATTACACAGCGACTAAATTGCTATCAAAAAATTCGATGGCAAACAGTCAAATGGTGACCAGATTTGGAGGAGCTCAATGACCGAACTTGTCACTACATATTTCAGTCGCTAAGTTCTACCATTGAATCAAGTTCGGTTGCTAACTGTACTGTAACTGGGTGTTTAACTACTCCTTTTTTTCAGTGGCTATTTGATCGCTACACCCGTTTGGAACCAAAATTCATGATTTAGCTAAACTATCTTTTTTTGTAGTGTTACTTTGTATTCGTTAATTATAATAAGATCCTATATTAAACTGATTTAGAGAGTTTTGTGAATTTTATTGTATTATGAAACATAAAACCTTTAGAAAAGTATGACACAAACCTCCAAACTATCTCTTACATATTTCATCTCTCTGTCCATTATCTTCTGCTTACTCTGTACATACACTTGTGTTTGTGTCATGGCTGCCTCTATTGTCTCCTGTATATATGGTCACGTATAGCATGATTTCTCTTTATAAATTTTTTCTATTAAGGGGCATGTATATTTTGTTAAAAGACATTTTTTTTTGTAAGATTTCATTTATTTTAATATAAGTAAAGAACTTTCATATCACTTATATAACTTGTAATTAATAAAATAATCTACAATACTATAATGGTGGGGAAAAATAACTTTCTACTTAAAATAATGAATGTTATTTACATACTTCTTACATATAACATTGAACAAGAACAAACAGAGGCTTAATCATCACATAATTACCTCTTCACATTCTATTACTATGATGGAAAATTTGCTGATATGTCCCTAAACGTTTTTCATTGATAAAGTATTTTGAAATAGATTGAATTAATTAATTAGCAGACTCAAGAAGAGAACTTACAAAAATGTATGTATGCATAAAATACCACGTCAACTATATATTTTATCATGTTTAAGTAATATAATACCCATTTAAAAAGTTCTTCAAGTTAAAATCTTGTTAATTTAAAATTATCAATATTCTTAGATTAATATTTACTACAAATTATTTGATGTACAACATACACCGCGTGCCCACAAGTACTCTGGAAAGTGATTATAGCAACTGTTGACAGTGAAATTTGGTAGGCCCAAATTCCGTCAACTAGAACAAGTTCTTAAACCCCAAGCTATAATTTGATTGTATGTATCAGACAAATGCTGAAGACGAAGAAGGAAGAGGAAGAACAATGAGAAGATAGCAAAAGATTTTTTAACATGATTTGACCAAAATTCTTTCATAGATTCCTATGTCCACGGTAGTATTATTGCTCTGTTGTGAATTTGGCAAAGTTACAGTATGTATTCTTTTTCACCTCTTTATTATATCTAATCTTCCCCTTTTTATAGAGGTTAGGAAGATATAAATATAATTTTATGAATTGTAAATCTGTTATATCAAGTAATAAATGTATTGATAAATATAGCTTCTGCAAATCGACTTCTACAGGTTGCTTTTTCTGAGTGGGCCCTTGTAAGCTGTTTTTTATAAATAATTGACCCTACAAATTGGGTTTGAGAGGGTGTTTGCTTTAAGTTCACTCACAACAAGTTTTTAGTTAAGCGAGATGCTGCATCTTGCGAGCTAAAATTCCTGACCCGTGGTCATTGCTAACTTTGGATATCAAACTCATAATTGGCGACTTAAGTTGACACAAGGGACGATCTGTTGATCAGGTGAGTTGGAGCTCGTCTCTAGCGAGCCAGGACTACTACTTTGGATTTGGTCCTTTGCTCCAAGCTCGCAGATGGCAATCTAATGTCTGCAACTTTGGCCTTTGGGCAAGCTGGGCATTCTCTATCTAGACATTCTTCTTCAGCTACCAGAGTCATGGCCGAAGCCCTATTATTCATAAAAGACAATCTCAAAAGCAGCGACCCACAAGTTGAGATCCTAGCAGGCGTCCTAAACGCTTTCGCACTACCAGTGTGCATAGCTGCCGGAAGAACATCCGATTGCATCGGCCGTCGTTACACCATCATCCTAGCTTCCATCATCTTCTAATCGGGCTCCATCCTAATGGACTACGGGCCATCATATTCAGTCCTAATGACCGGCCGATCCACCGCCGGTCGGTTTCTCACTGATCATAGCACCGGTTTACTGTGCAGAAATCTCATCTCCTTCTTACAGAGGTTCTCTAACTTCTCTTCCAGATGTTTCTCTCAATATAGGAATGTTACTTGGCCATGTTTCAAACTACTACTTCGCTAAATTGAGATTAAAACTTGGCTGGAGAATGATGCTTGGCGTTCCTTCTCTTCTTCTTGCCCTTTTAGTGCTAAAATTGGTAGAATCTCCAAGGTGGCTTGTTATGCAAGGTCGTATTGGCGAAGCCCGACAAGAGTGCTTATAAAAGTCTTTACAACAAAGGAAGAAGCCGAAATGCGCTTACAGGAAATCAAAATGGCAGACGGAATCGACGATAAAAGCTCGGACGACATCGTTTACATCCCGAAGAAGACTCAAACCGGTTAAGGAGATTTAAAAGAGTTTTTCTGTAAGCCTTCGTCATCAATGCGTAGGATTCTAACAGCCGCCATACGAGTTCATGTCTTTCAGCAGATAACTGGAATCACTGACAAGATCAAACTCCTTTTAGCCACAGTTGGAATGGGAATCAGCGAAGCTATATTTACATTAATAACAACATTTTATTGGGACAGAATTGGGAGGAGAATTATGTTGCTAATTAGTTCTGGTGGAATGGGTTTTTCACTATTAGGGTTAGGTATTTGCCTGACCATAATGAAGAATTCAAAAGAGAAATTTTTTTTGGGAAATAAGCTTTACAATAATGACCTATGTTTTTGTGGCATTCACATGAGTTGGAACTGGGCCTGTGACTTGGGTTTATAGCTCATAGATATTTCCTTTGAAATTGAGGGCAACAAGGGTTTAGTGTTACTGTGAATAGGGTTATGAATGTTGCTGTGGTTATGAGCTTTGTTTCGATTTACAATAATTAAGATAACAATGGGTGGGAGCTTCTTTCTGTTTGGTGGGATTACTGCTTTGGCTTTGGTGGTTTCACTATTTGTTCTTGCCTAAGACCAAAGGAAGATCACTGGAAGATATGGAGATTATTTTTGGGAAGGATTACAAGTCTGAGATACAAATGAAGCGTGCTGCCGGTTGCTTTGATGTGTAGTTTCTTTTTAAGTGTTATGTAGCCTTATGTATAGGAAAAGATTTAGCGTCTCTCTGTAGTACCAGGAAGTTTTCTGAGACTTCGACTGCAGCTATCAGTGATTTTCCTTCTATTCCTAATTAAATAACTAGGAAATTAAAGGAATCGGGGATGAAAATTGAAATGAGAAATATGGGGGAATTTTTAGTTTGAAAAAATTAATCTTTTTTGTCAGTTCAAAAAATTGAAATTTAGATTAACTTGTTTGTATATATATTAGGAATAAATAATAATGGGAAATCACTAATTAAAATCTCTCACAATATTTGTGTGTATTAACTCATATAACCAACAGACGAGGAAAAAAAAAGATTAAGAGGCTGACGTGAAGTTTGTGTGGCAGAAATTGTTGATTTTGAAATTAAAAAATGCATTAATTATTTTACAATAAAGTACTTGGGTTGGAAACCCTATAAATAAATTGATCAGGGGAAGTTTGCACGCAGCTAGTCTTGAAGATCATTGAGTTAAAACAATTTGTGCCAATCTGAGTTTAGTAAATCATCTAGAAATATCTTGTCCATTCTTGAATTCATTCAGTAGAAGCAATTGAATAACAAAAGGCGAACTTATTCTTCTGATTTCACTCCATTTTTAATTAAAATTTTATATTTTAAAAATTCTAAATTCGATGTTTATATTTATTTTTATTTTTAATTTGAATATTTCATATCATTTTTATTAGATTTTATTAACAATGAACACATATGAACAATACATTTTTAATGTAATTTAATGATTATTAATATAGAATTTTCACATAATTTATATTTATATTTAAGTGATAAATAACTTTAAAAAATTAAAATATTTTATAAAATTATTTCATTTTTAAAGAAAAATAATGAATTATTTATCTCTCACTCCATAAATCACTAATAGATTATTATTTATATGTATTAATTATTAATATAATTTAATAAAAAATTAATAAAAAATTCCATTAAAAATAAATATAAATATAAATATAAATATTTAATTTAATTTAAAATTTTAATTAAAAATTAAATAAAATGAAAGAAGTGGCAGAATAATTTGAACGATAATAAAACACTAATAAATCAAAGCACACACTTTAAGTTATTAGATATAGCGTCAAAATATCCAATGTTAGATACTTGGACACGAAATTAAGGTCAACAAAATTCTAAATTTGATTAGGTATTAGCTTACGGCAGTAGAAGACAATATGGATATCTTATCCGATTATGAATTATTTTTTATTATTTTTTTTACTTGACCAACAACAGTATTAGTTGGCATTTGGTCTAAGAATAATTAGGCGGAAAAGCAACTTAGTGATTATAACCTGCAACTTTCTATAAACTCAGCTATTGGCATTATTATATATATTAAACTAAATTTCTACTGACTAAAGTGTGCTCATAAAGTTAAACACAGTAGCAATTAATTAATGAGGTCGCACTCACGCCATGCGAGTTGGGATTGAAAGTTTCCTACAAGATGAGGTGCACTAGAGAAAGTAAAATTGACATCTCTTTTGTAAGCCACAAACTTGGAAGAGCACTTCAGCAAATCAGATCATATTGTGAATCTGCGAAACACATTGGCCGGTTCCTTTTTTTCATTCTTCATCCTTTTCATCATTGCCTTCGATCCATAGCTGTAGCAATTAGCTTAGAAACCAGACACACCTTTCACTTTTTCCCCTTTTTTTTTTCAATATTTTTCCAACAAATTGATACAATGAATCGAAAAAGAACCATCATTTTAAAGGTTCCCACAAGTCTCCCTTGAAACTTTGTGTTTCTTTTGCAAAAGTCAAAACAAAGATTTTTAATTTTTTTTATTCTTGAGAGATTGAACTTTCATTTTTTTTTATTGAAAAATTAGATGATATATAAGCAAATCACTCAATTGTTGACAATTCTTGCAAAAGTAAATTAGTAAATAACAATTTTTTTTATTTTACTTTTTGCAATACTATGCGTAATATAATATATAAATTTTCATCTTAAATCTAATATACATAGATTATTGGACGATGAATAATAATAGATTTGGATAAATTAAATTATGGTGGGTAGATGTATTTAAAATTTCGTGAAAGCAATAATCAATTATTGGCATCACAAACATTTTTACTTGATTTGCACACTACACATTTTTAAGTTACATGCATGGAGGTAGTGCTAGAATGAAGTTTCACCAGCTATTGCCTGATCTGATCCCCCACTCAAACACTGGTAGCTAGTAAAGTGATCTTAATGCTCCAACTGTTGGTGGTGGATAATCGAAAGTACTGAGGTAGGTTCTTCTGAATCACTCGTATAATATAAAAGACTAAAATGTGGAAAGTCATCTGATCTGCGACATGTGTTTCACCTCATACCCAAAAGAAAATATGCATGTGTTTCATTCTTGATTTATTATTAATTCTAGATTTTAATATCCACGTATTATTAATACTTACAATTTAAAATCAATGTGATGAAAATTTGTGTATATAGCAATTGGTTCCACCATTTCAAAAGTAATGATTGAAAGCTTAGGTAATACTACCTCATGTACTATGCATAACATAACTTATTTTTTAGATATAGAGCTTCTCGATCGTTTTATGGTTATAACTTGAAAACTAGGTCACCAATATCCAGAACCAGTGAGAATGCAGAAGTGGGTGCAAATGTATAAAAACGTGAACTTGAAATTTTGTATATTAAAAATAAGGTTAAAATACTCCAAACCCACCTGTATTTTTTAGTCACACATGTATAACCTTTTAAAAATGTATATATAATCCCTTTATATTTCAAGTTATGTATATTTTACTCACATTTATCTATTTTTCACTTATAAACCTAAGTATTTGATATATTTTAGCTTATAAATAATATATATCATATAAAAAATGGAAATATACATGATATTTTTCACCTAAAGTATAAGGATTTGATATATTTTATATAAATGCATTATTTTATTATAAATATTTCTAACTTAATTACTTCTTTTGATATAAAATCAATACATTTGTAATTCATAAATCTAAAATAATTTAAAATTTATCATATTTTATATTGATAACAATAATATTTTTATTATAAATATATAAATTTATATAGAAATTAAAATAATAATATATAATATTTATATATGACCTACTTTTTTATGATATACATTATTTACAAGTTAAAATACACCAAACTCAAGCGATTTATGGGTGAAAAATAGATAGATATAAGTAAAATATACATAAATGCACCTTTTAAAGGTGAGAGAATTATATATACACAATGGTATATTTTAGCCTAAAATTAAATATATATTCCATAAGGTATGAATAAAAATTGCATTAATAGTAGACTTATTTTTTACTTTTTATTTTTAAAACTATCTGGTCCTATTTATAAGTTTTAATTCCATCCCATTTCCCTAATCAGATTTGTTAAGTACATTGACCAAGTTTTGATTTTGTATTTGAATGCCAGCCGTCGAGCTCTTAATTTATTGCAATCTTATCTTACATGCAAAAAAAAAAAAATCTATAAATAATAACTGATGTCTATGGCTTTTGTAAATGCAAATTAAGATGCATTGTTAATGAATATCTCAATTTTCTCCCTTTCTATTTTGCATAATTATAACAAAATGTTCTTCTAATTTGTCCACTGCAATTGTATTTTTCATGACAAGATCAAACTGTTAAAAGGGACATAACTAAAGAAATTATTTGATGAAAGAAAAGTAAAAAACAATATTAAGTTTGTAATCGCAAGTAATTATTATTTATGAGGCTGGGGAAATAGCAGCTTCCTAATTTTGAATCCAAATTTCGATCAAAAAAAATTAGAAAACAATAGAATTTCACTTTGAGTTTGCGTCTTTAGCTTGATATAGCATGATCTGCTTTTGTAGCGCAATGCCTAGTGGAGAGAGTGGAATTCTTTTTGGTTCTGTGATGTGTCATCTCTGACAGGCCGGTCAGAACCCACTTCAATTATTTTTTTACACTTTGAATAATTAAAATATTTATAATTTTATCATAATATTAATATTATATATTATAATAATATTAAATATAATAAATAAATTATTTTAATATTTTATAATAAATTAAATTTTAAAATTAAAAAATAATTTATTAATTGATAAAAAATAATAAACTAACAATATTTCCTTTCCAGTGTGATGGTGGAAGGAAGGGAAGAATGAAAGGTACATCGATACATGTTCTCAAAAGCATTTTGATGACAATGATTTATAACCCATATCCAACTTGTCCAATGTGCAATTCACACTTAAAAAAAAATTAATACAATATAATAATTATTTATGAAAAATTTATCAAATAAATACCTATAAATATATAAAAAAAAAATGTATAATTTGTTATTATTTTTTTCATCAACAACCATTTTGCACTGATGCCCTGCGAAGCCACTTTCCCCAACGCAAAACCAGACTCCTTATATTGCATGTTCATTAACTCAATCAATGGTTATTGATTTATAACAACTTTCAGTAATTTGACTTTAAGCCCATTAAATATCATCGGGTGATTAATAATTTATTTATATGAACGTCATCTTTTAACCGTACATTTCACTTCAAAAGATCACATAACTGCTGATTAGCAGCATATCTACCCTACTTGACAGAAGAATAATCAGGTCAGATTATCTTCCAAAGTCCTAACTTTTCCAAAATAATTAATACTTGATAGTATGACACCCTAAACCTCCTGATTAGTCATCAGAACACTTTCCTTCAGAAATTGATACCAACAAAAAAGGCCATAGTAATCTGGCCTAACTTGCGATTTTATTGACTGTGAACGGTAATCTTGTTTCTCTTAGAAATTGAAAACTCTGTCGTATTCATAAGCAAGAAACTTATCCTTAAGTAATCTGATAAGGTTGGATTTGACGAACAATATTTTTAGATTTGAATCTTACTATCAATGATAATAAGAAATTAGATAATTTACAAGTATTATTACAAACTCTAAAGAAATTGATAATATTAGTGAGGTATAATAATATATTTTTCTTTTAAAAAAAAAAGTTTATCTTCCTATGTGTTGACAGTTTCTGCCGAGGACGGTAGGAACCACAACCACCCGACCTGTGTATCCACTAAATAGAAAATATAATTTTTTTTTTCTTTTTCTAAGTTTCCGTCCTCTATATAAGCTGAGTCTAGGGGTAAATTGTAGTGAACACAAACGCAGAGTCGCGTTCAGGAGCAATATGACGAATATGGTGAAGGATGGTGATGGAAAGAAGGAGACGAAGTTTAACAAATATGCTTTTGCTTGTTCTATAGTCGCTTCCATGATTTCCATAATCTTTGGTTACGGTAAGTGCATCCTGATCTCCTCTCTCTTGTATCTTATACAAATGCTTTTTGCTATGCTTACTCCAATCTAGAGTTTATGTTTTTCTATGTTTTTCACTGCCCAACAAATAATACATCCCTGATAATATCATTATTTTTTTATGAAAAAATTATAATTTTAAAATATGATGTGTAACTGTAATACAATATTACATTGTTCATATTGGTCTTTACAGTTATAATTTTGCATATCAAAAGAATAATATTTATTCATATTTTTTTACAATTTTGTTTTTTGTAACGAAATTACAATTACAATTTAGAATAACGTTTAAATATGTTGTTTTAATGCTGAGCTTGACTCCTTGTCTTAATTCTATCTCAAGTGCTAATATGATTCCACTTGTCATTTTTTTTATATATGTTTTCCCAGATCATTATTGTTTCAATTAAGTAGCTGCCATTTGATTAGAATTTATATAGGAATCAAACAGTTGCCATCGTAGTAGAACTAAAAATTTCACAAACAACCTCGTCAACTCCACTTACCTCTTTGAACTAATCCTAGGTGGTTTCTTTTGATTAGAATATCAGCCTCACAAATGTTTGTAATAGAGTGCTTAAGAATACTAGTAAAGTAATTTAAACTCATGAATTACTTTACTAATAAACAATTATAAACCTTAATTAGTTGTGACCATCGGAGCTATAAACATAATACATGACATAATGCACTATCATGTTGCTATATTACTTCTCAATTATAGGAAGTAAAATACAGTTTTTGTCGTTGCTTTTCTTATCCGCTGTTGATTAATCCTGTCTAAAGTTAGCTTCACCTTAATAGTTTACCTTTCTTTTATCTTCTACTGTAAACAAGTATACCTTATGCAATATTTTGAATTCAGACACTGGTGTCATGAGTGGAGCCCAGATATTCATAGAAGAAGATCTCAAAATCAGTGACACCCAAGTGGAGATTCTAGTAGGCATCTTAAACCTCTGTGCATTAATGGGATCCTTGGTCGCCGGAAGAACCTCCGATTACATTGGCCGCCGCTATACAATCGTCTTAGCATCCATCCTCTTCATGCTCGGTGCCGTTCTCATGGGCTATGGCCCAAACTACGTCGTTTTAATGCTAGGAAGGTGTATTGCTGGTATTGGCGTTGGTTTTGCACTGATGATAGCACCAGTTTACTCAGCAGAAATTTCCTCTGCTGAATCCCGAGGCCTCCTAACTTCCCTTCCGGAACTCTGTATTGGTATTGGGATCTTACTTGGCTATGTTTCGAACTATTTGTTCGGAAAATTGACTTTGAAACTTGGCTGGAGATTAATGCTTGGTATTGCAGCAATACCTTCCTTTATTTTGGCTTTTGGCATTCTGGCAATGCCAGAATCTCCAAGATGGCTAGTTTTGCAAGGCCGTCTAGAAAAAGCTGAGAAAGTTTTATTAAAAATTTCCAACACCCCAGAAGAAGCTGAAATTCGTTTAAAGGACATAAAAATGGCTGCTGAGATTGACGACAAGTGCCAAGACGGCGTAGTTAAGCATCCCAAAAAGAGTAACGGTGAAGGGGCTTGGAAAGAATTGATTTTGAGGCCAACACCTTCTGTGCGTTGGATTCTAATGGCAGCAGTTGGAATTCACTTCTTTGAACATGCAACAGGCATAGAAGCTGTCGTTTTGTACAGCCCAAGAATCTTTAAGAAAGCTGGCGTTACTAATAAGGACAAACTCTTACTTGCAACAGTTGGAGTTGGCCTTACAAAGTTCTGTTTTCTAGTAATAGCCTCATTCTTGCTTGACAAAATTGGAAGAAGACGGCTTCTGTTAATAAGCACTGGTGGTATGATTTGTGCTCTTTCAATATTAGGTTTCAGCTTGACGATGGCGGATCATTCACGAGGGATGCTCTCGTGGGCCTTGGGCCTTAGCATAGGGGCGACGTACACTTTGGTTGCATTCTTCAATATTGGGCTTGGGCCTGTGACTTGGGTCTATGCCTCTGAGATATTCCCTTTGAAGTTGAGAGCCCAAGGCGCAAGTATTGGAGTTGCTGTGAATAGGGTGATGAATGCTGTTGTTTCCATGAGTTTCATTTCGATCTACAAGGCAATCACTATTGGTGGGACGTTTTTCATGTTTGCTGGTATATCAGCGATGGCTTGGGTTTTCTTCTTTTTGTTCTTGCCAGAGACTAAGGGCAGGTCTTTGGAAGAGATGGAGATGCTTTTCAGCAAAAATACTAGTCCTAGAAATGTTGTTAGAGAAAATGATCCTAGACAAAATGCATAATGTTTTAGCAATGGACGATGAATGGTATTCTGAGAGATATAGTTGTACACTGCTGAATTAATGAAGTAATGTAATATTCAGTACTTGAGGCTTAATGTTTGCTTACATCAAAGGCTACAAACTAGTAATTAATTAATAAATTATCAACATAGTATTAGATTATTATTTCATTTTAGAGAATGTGGATTAAAAGCAAAAAAATATCAATTTTTAATGATGAAGAATTTTTAAGACGATCAGGACTTTACACATTATATATTATTAATAATTATAATTTTGTTCAATAAAATTGTAATATTTCATGAATATTGTTCATGCAAAGTTCATGCAAAAATGATATTTTATATGAAAAAATATAATAAAATATGAAAATTTTAATTACTATAAGTTTTAATAAGAAATTGTTAAAAAAAAAAGTCTTATTAGAAAGAATATGTCTAAAAGCATTATTCATAATATAATATGTGATTGTCATTTGTCAAGTATGACCATTTAATTATCACCAACTTAATCAAGACCACTAAAATATAAGTTTAACTTGCTTAAATAATGCAAACTTTTGGTCCTAGAAAAAGCTAGGAAATGAAATGGTTAAGTGCCAAATTTAATGAAATCCCACCTTCCCACTATGTGAGATTTGAGGTGCAGTTGGAAGATAGAAAGGGCTCTGGAACGATGCCGTGTCGTGTCGGTTGCTTCCAACCCTAAGAATGTCAACCTTCACAGCGACACGTATATTCTTCCACCCTATCAACGGTCGTTGTTATTCCACTTCAGATTGAAGTCAACCAAATCAAAAAATAAGAATGTGGTGGCCCACAAAATGCATATTGACCTTCCTTTCCCCAAACAGCAAAATTCTCAGTGACATGATTGCAAATGAGACTATGAGATCAGACTCACCTTTTCTTTTGCAAATCTGAGTCCGCAAGAGAGAGTGAGGCATCGAGCACCGTCCCAGAAACTTACATCTTATCACATTCTCACAATCGAAACCTATTTCGAATCTCTCTCTATCTATCACTCGCTTTTGTGATCGAGGAAATGAAGGATGACGATGCACTTCCCACAACTATAGTCAATACGAAGAAGGAAACTTCGGATTCGGGTCTCTTCGGTAAAGGCAAATATAAATTCTGGGCATTAGCCGCTATTTTGCTTCTCGCGTTTTGGTCTATGTTCACCGGTACAGTATCTCTTCGCTGGTCTGGCAGCCTCAATAGTTTATCTAATGACCTCCATACTCCTATCCATGACGATCTAGACGTTCTTGTAAGATTTATTTTCTTGATTTGGGCTCTTAAGTTAATGTGTTTGTTTATCTGGGTGTAGCTGAATTGGTTTAGAGCTTGGATCTTTTTTGGAGTTTCATGCATTTTATAGTGTTATGTATTGATTGAATGGAAAATTTGAATTTGGGAATAGGAAATGGAGGAGAGGGAGAAGGTGGTGAAGCACATGTGGGATGTGTACACCAATAGCCGTCGGATCAGGTTACCCCGGTTCTGGCAGGAGGCATTCGAGGCTGCTTATGAAGAGCTGACTAGTGATGTGCCTGGTGTTAGGGAGGCTGCTATCACAGAGATTGCCAAGATGTCTGTGCGCTCCATTGATTTTGATCCAACTCCAATCCAATCCACGGTTGGTCCATCTTTTTATCTTAAATTGGGATCTCTTTTGCATCCTCCTATTTAGGTTCCTTTGCAGACGAGAAATTGATCTATATTTTGATTAGGGGATGATTTGCTGCTTCTTCCATTAGATCTTTTTTGTTTTCCTATTGATTGCATAGGGAAGTTCAGTTCATAACTCTTGGTATGTGTTGTTGGAAAGAAGACCATTTTAACAGATATTTTGCTTATGGAATTATGTTGTATGAAATTTGAAGTCTTGAAACTAGAAAGGTTGATGATGCTTATTAAGAGCTAGTGATTAAAGGCATTTGGAATGTTGGTCCTCTTCTCAGGATAAGAGTTTCATTAGCTTAGTTGCAAAATGGAGTGAGTTACTTTGGAAATTTGTCTAGGAAGTGACTTGGATAGAATTCGTGGTTGGAAGTACTCCTGATGTTATTTGTGCCATTTGCTTGCTTATCTGGTACTATTTGAGTTAGTTTGGAGTAGTCTAGAATTCTGAGAGCAAATTGTGATACTCAGTCAGTCATCATGAAACAGACGTCTCACTTTAATTGATCTAGAGTTATATTCATCCTTTTACTTTGATTGGCTGTTAAAGCGTTGGTTACTTGGTTTATTATTCCATATTCAAATTAT
>JANHAO010018701.1:0-13491 GCA_026873985.1 Saraca asoca
AATGTTGTAACCTGAAATCAAAGACAAAGTCAGTTTGCAAATAGTAAGAGTTTAAAATTTGTTTTTCATTATCAAAGTTGTTTTTTAACATCAAAATAAACATAGGGCTAAGAGATTATCATTTGAGAATTAATAATCTCTTTAAGGCTAACAGTTACAATTACAACTTACAAGTATGGGGTTGAAAAATTATAGAAGTATCAAGCAATAATAGTTAGAATTAAATTAGTTGCTTAATAAACTATTATAAGATGATTAGTAAACTAAGAAGTTTCATTTTTCACTATAAGGCATTTTGTGATAAAACAAAACAATCAAGATAATAAAAAAATTTATCACACTTTGAGTGACAAACTCAAATAACTGTTAAAGCACATTTCTTAAAGCCTCTATCGTATTGCAATTCAACATTCATTCTTATTTTAGTGAAAATTGTTATTCTTATTCTCATTAATATAGGAAACTAACATGTAGTTTGTTATATCGAACTTAGATGTAATATCTCTGACCAATCGTAACATTGCAAAATCATTAGGGTTAAGTGGTAAATGACATTGTCAACTCTAAGTTAAAAGCAAGGAAGATTAAGTATTGGTCTATTGCTAGAGGAAGGCAATAAATGAGCTAGAATTGCAATGCTAGCTTGGGAATATAAAATCCAATCAATGTATAACATGTGAGTGCATAAAAGCTTTTGAAAGAAGCTTAATGGAGTAAGATTCTTAATAGAAACCCTACAATGATTGATGAAAGTGAAAGTCCAAGTGAAGTCCCATTTGATACCTCTATATCCAAGCATCCTCAAGGAAAACAAAGATCGGTACCTAAGTAGCATAGTTTCTATAAATAGGATCATAGGGTAAAGTTAGGCAATAAATATACTTACTAACTTATGGTTGAACTATTGTGGAGATTTACAACATGTTTTGGAGTAGATATCAACATATCCTTATCTATGCCTCATATCCTAGGCACATGAACATGGACTTGGTAAGCCTTTCCCATTTTTTAGTAGTAGAAGACCTCTAAACCATGCACCTAGACTCAAGACCATGATCTAATACCAACTTTTCACATTCCAACTTTTGGAGCATGACCAGTGTAGGAAGATATCCGATGGCATCCTCCTACAATCCTGACACTATACGTGGACTCATGTTACCCATTGCAAGTTCCATTTGAACTTTCTCAAGCCTAATAGAATAAAATTACGATAAATATTTCACAAATACATATAAAAGAGAACAAATATTTAAAATTTTCAAAACATTTATATTTATATATGTTGTATACTAAAATTGGCCTCACAAGGACGAGTCCCCGAGGAAACGAAGACCAGTCCTTGCGCCTCAACGAGAAGCTTTCTAGAAGCTTCGCTTGGGCTAGCAGAAAGCAGCAATGGCAAAGTAATTCTAAGCGCCAAGCCCTGCCTTGCTCGTCGTTGTGCAACGATGCTGTGAGACATATTTCGCGAAGTAGTGTCCCAGCGACAATGCGATCCAATGAGAAGAGTTCGGGACCAGCCTGACAAAGTTGTCAGTAGCTTTGCTCGTGCCCACTTCCTCGCTACAGTGACCCCTACGGTGCCCCTAAAAGTCAAGAACTCTAGCTTAGGATGCCCAAGTATCTTGCTTGACACGGCAGTGATTATAAGCTTACAGTCAGCCCAAGGGGCCCACCTCCACAGCCTATATGCTACAAACAGCCGGATTATAGTCTTTTCACCATCCTTTCTCATTTATTTGATGTAATACAACTGTAACTTATAATTAATGCATGAAGCTCCTCCTTCCTCTACAAATAGGATTGCATTGTTAGAAGATGGGGGGGAGCCAATCCTTGTAAGCAGAAACTCTGCCAAGTTATAATAATAAAACCTCTGCCATGGACATAGGGTCTGGTACTGACCGGATTTAGTCGAGCCATGCTAAAAATCACCGCCTCTCTTCCTCTCGGCTCACGCTTCACTACACTTCAGAAATGGCATTGATTCTTGAAACTCACTACCGGTTGGCCGAAATTTGTCTCCTTCGCACGAACTAAATTTCACCATTAACATCTTTTGGCACCGTCTATGGGGATCATCCGCTCTTTGAAGTCTCCATTGCTGTTCAGCAATGGCTAGAGGAAGAACAACTCAGGGTTCTATAGCTTTAGCTTCTCAATAGCATACTGTCGCGCCTGAAATGCAGAAGGTGTAGACGTCTGATTAATCTCAATCAGCTCTAGAAAATACAGTCAAAGAGTTGGCTGAAATTGTTGAAGCACTTGCTCAAGTGCAAGCACAAAATGCCCAAAGACAAGAAAAGATCATGACATAACTCCAACAGCTTCGAGAAGAAGCTCAAAGAGAAGTTCACGACGATCGTGATAGCCAATGACTGGGGGGCTCGCAACATGCGGAAAGCTCTACCCCTCAGCGTGAAAGCCAGCACCCAGTAATGGACGAGGTTCTCCAAAGGCTAAAGTTACTTGAAGAGTGCCCACATCCTTAGGATAATCAGACGCGTTATGAGGGGACCTCACCATTTTCTATGGAGATCGAGAAGCAACCTCTCCCATAGAAACTCAAGGTGCTTGCTATCCCGCTATATGAAGGGAATAGTGACCCAAACGATCACCTGACGCATTCAACACTCAAATGGACCTCTAAACGATCGAACCCCTGATGAAGTGCCATGTCTTTCCTGCCACATTAAGGGCAGCACCTCGCGCTTAGCTTAGATGCTTCACCGCCCGCAGTATTGGCAACTGGGAGGATTGCCAGAGGAAATTTGTTGACCAGTACCAAGTGCTGAAGAGACAACTCGTACCTCCTTGCCATCTTGCAATGATATTCCAGTGCAGGGATGAGTCACTCAAAGATTATATATGCTGATTTAGAAACGAGGCCAATTCCATGGAAAACCCCTTGGAGAAAAGAATTCTGGCAGCCATCGCAGCGGGACTTCACAAAGACGGCAAACTATACAGAAGCCTCTACAAGTCCCCCTCTCGAGCTCTCGTTGAATTCTCTGATCGGGCAACCAAACAAATAAGGTGAGAAGAAACCTTCGAAACAGAGGATCCCAAGCATAAAGGGGGCCATAGCAACCCTTCTACGAGCAAAAAGAGGGGTCGCAAGAGTCATGATAGCCCAACTCCTCATCTCGCAAAGAAGGCAAAACCTCTGCGGCCCAAAGACCTCTTCGAGAGCTATAGTATCTTGATAGATGCACAGGACAAAATCTTTGCCACAGAAAGGCACAACGAGGACTTTGAAAAGCCTCGGCTGATGAGGATACCTGCAAAGTCCAAGGATCAGAGTAGATTTTGTGCTTATCACAATGAGGCTAGGCACCACCTCAGAATGCCATGCACTAAAAAATGCCATTGAAGGCCTCATCAGAAGAGGTCACTTACAGGATTATGTAGTAGAATCATTTGGGCAATGCGCTCAACAGGCCCAACAAGTAGTCACCCAGCAGCCTGAGCCCTCCATCAGAATCATATTTTGACCTTGTAATGGTCGTTTGCTAATTTGTACCGATTATGGTATTTCAAAATTAATGTAAGTTACCGATTGGCCAAACATCATTAAGATAAAGTTTTCTCCCTGCCTTTGCACTCTCGCTACAGTGAATGGTTCTCACCTCGCTACAACACTCTCGCTACAACGAATGGTTCTCACCTTGCTACAGGGCTCTCACTACAGCAAATAGTTCTCACCTCATTACAGCACTCTCACTACAACGAATGGTTCTCACCTCGCTACAGCACTCTCGCTACAGTGAAAGATTCTCACCTGACTACAGCATCCATCCCAGTGAGCGATTTTCACCTCGTTACAGTGCAAACAACAATAAATACAAAAAAAAACTGAGGGTAAGACGGCCTTTGAGCCTACCTCGCAATGCCCAGGGGTGAGACGGCCCTTGAGCCTACCCTGAGGCTTCGAAAACAAAAACAAATACAAACAAAATCAAGGATGAGATGGCCCTTGAGCCTACCTCACTAATATGAAAATAAAAAACTCAGCGAATGGTTTTCACCACGCCGTTATCAAGATGGAATCAGCTCTCATGCAAACGAGTTTTTCCCAGCTCTCATGGGAATAGATTCCCATAGCTCTCATATGAATGTATCTCTCACACATCAAATGAAATTCCTTGAGTGCAGCTCACTCGTAATCTCACTCATAATGGATTGGGTAGACAGGAAAAATAAAGCATAGCCGATTGGCAAAAAGCAATATTTCATTAATTATCAGAAGTGTACATACAAGAATGCATAAAGCACTCATTACAATTTCTGAAAGGAGAAGAACTCATCCCACGTACAGACCTCAACAAGTGAGGTGAGGGTACATCAAGGGAAAAAGACTGAAAGCCTACTATTCTTGTAAAAAGTAGTCAAAAAGTTGGCTACCAGTCGTCGAGCTCATAGAAGAGCAACAGTCCTAGAGTTCCTCCTGCCTATTCCTTCGACGCGTCCTCCTGAGCCAGACCCAGAGCAATTCATAAAGTCATAGAAAACTGGCTAGCTAGGTAGTAGCACCACAAGCAACAGCCGGAGGAGGTGGCTAGAAGACATCCCGTCAGAGCCCATCGGGCTGATTTTGTGCCAAGGCCACGTGTAATAGGCCATCCATGTCTCCTATCACCATGCAACAGGCCATCCATGCCTCAGTAAGCTTCATCGAAAGCCAAGGCTCCAAAGCTCAAGAAGCTCTTCTATCTCATCCATTGTATTTCTCTGGGATGAATGAAACAACACCCCAAGATATATATATATATAGACCCGCTTAGCCCTTTGAAGAATTTAGAGAGAATCTGGCCAAATCTTCATCCAACAGCCCAAAATGAGCGACAGTGTCATGCCAACTGCCAAAAATGGCAAATAGGAGAAAGCATGGCCTAAAGTAGAACGGAAAAACATTTGACATGACATCTCGGTCAAAGAAGGACACTGACTAAAGGTACAAACCAAGCCTTAGAAACATGCAACTCCCGATCCACAAAGAACACCGAGAGTTAGGGGGCTTATGTTGTATACTAAAATTGGCCTCGCGAGGACGAGTTCCCGAGGAAACGAAGACCAGTCCTCGTGCCTCAGTGAGAAGCTTTCGGAAAGCTTTGCTCGGGCTAGTAGAGAGCAACGACAGCAAAGTAATTCCAAGCGCCAAGCCCTGCCTTGCTCGTCGCTGTGCAATGACGCTGCAAGGCATATTTCACGAAGCAGTATCCCAACAACAATGCGACCTAATGAGAAGAGTTCGGGATCGGCCCGACAAAGTTGTCGGTAGCTTTGCTCGTGCCCACTTCCTCGCTACAGCAACCCCTGTGGCACCCTCGAAGCCAAGAACTCCTGCTCGGGATGCCTAAGTATCTTGCTTGACACAACAACGGTTATAAGCCTACAGTCAGCCCAAGGGGCCCACCTCCGCAGCCTATATGCTGCAAACAGCCAGATTATAGTCTTTTCACCATCCTTTCTCATTTATTTGATGCAATACAACTATAGCTTGTAATTAATGCATAAATCTCCTCCTTCCTCTATAAATAGGATTGCATTATTAGAAGATAGGGGGGAGCCAATCCTTGTAAGTAGAAACTTTGCCAAGTTACAATAATAAAACCTCCGTCGTGGATGTATGGTCCAGTATCGACCGGATTTAACCTAAACACACCAAAAATCATTGCCTCTCTTCCTCTCGGCTCACCCTTCACTACACTTCAGAAGCGGCATTAATTCTTGAAACTCACTACTAGTTAGCTGAAATTTGTCTCCTCCGCACGAACCGAACTGTTAACAATATACTTTTCAAAAATTTTACAAAAAATTTAACACAATTTCCTCTATTTTTTTAGACACTAGCCATAGGCCTAAATAACAATAGAGGGTCATATGCCTCTACCTAACATTTGTACATATATTCAAGATAACATAAAAGATTTCTAATCACATGACATCACAATTAACCTTAGACAAGACTTTTCAAGACACATGCATATCTATAACATTTCAACTACCAAAATCATTCTTCCAAGGATCATGCCTTTAGTCTCCAATGAGGTGGTTTCATGGTAGCAAGATTTATAGCACCTAAAACAAACAAATAATAGTGAGTTCCAAGAAGTCAGTAAGTATACCATTCATAATTATTATCATTATTCCATATAACCCTTTCATGCATTTATACACTACAATGGTGCAATACAAATTTAAAGCTAGCATTTTACAAGTTTTCTAACCTATAGTCTCTCTACTATAGCAACTTCAATACTCTCAATTCTTTCTTTATTACCTTACTTCCTTCTCTTGTACATTTTTTCCATTAAGAGGCAACATTTAGAGATGCCTTAAATATGTCACTAATGAGCTTATTATTCTAATCCATTATTCCCTAAGCATGCAAGAACCTATCTAGTATTCCTTTTTTCCTACACTTTTGGAAGAAGACAACTTTGGTCATTTTTAGACACTAGCATTGAACATTAGCATTCTTACACAAATAAACAAAGAAGCCTTGACCTTTCTAATCAATCAACAAGAATCTAATACAAAACTTTCAAGGAACAATAAAATATATATATCACAAGACATGTTATCAACAATCTTCTTTGGGTAACTTACCACTTGCAATTTTCAATGTCATTTTCAATTCTCCATTCTCATTATCTTTGAAAATGATTTAACTCCCCTTGTCTTTCCAATGATTCAATGGTCATTTTCATGTGCAATTCTTTTTTTTTTATTACATTTAGGAACTTACCCAATGAAACTTACCTATAGGTCCAATCTCCATGTTGAACTAGATCAATAAGATCAAGTATCATTCCATAATTTACATCATTCTAACACATTCAAAATGATCTTAAACTAAAGGTACACACACAATAACCTTTCCACAAGGCAATCATACAAGTTCTTAGTTTTAGGCATTTCACATATACTATTCAATTAAATACAAGAAGTCAATTCACACTTTGCTGATGATCAAGTGTGGAAGAACAAGCTTTCCCACTTTAAACATTGACATATTCCACATTACTATGCAATGCCACATTCCTACACTTCAAGTTAATATTCACACATTTACAATCATGCATTTCAACCAACCACATAATTCCACCATCAAACATTTCAACTAAAAAGACATTTTCAACCATCATACATTCCATATACTAATAAGCTAATTCCACCTATATTTTTATCAAGTTCTAAAGACAATCTGTAAGCACATCATCTTCAAGATTCCCTAAAGTTTCACAACATAACATAGGATATGAACCCTATCTTACTCACATAACACAATTACAATAAATTCACTCATCTAATTTCAATTACCTCAAGCCAAAAACAATAAAAATCTAAGATTATTTCTAAACATAACAAGGTAACACATAACACAACTATAAAGAAAGTGAGTAATCTATTGCCTTAGTTAATCTCTTTTGGAGTTCAAAACTTTTCCAAAAGGATGTGCAAGCCACAATCAAGTTCAAAATCGTTCCCATATCCAAATTCCATTAACTTATCTCAATCTACAAGTGGTGATTACAATCAAAATTAATTTATTTAGTTCCTAATTGAATAAGTTAGTACTATTTCATCTCATTCACAATTCCTAGCCCCTTTAAGTAGCATCCACTATTAAACATAATCTACACTTAACCATATTGTCCAACATGACAAGAATGCTATAAAGTTCAATTTTGGCTTTGATTTCCTTTCTCTTTTTGTTTCTAAAATCATTCTCAAAACATCTAGACTTCTCTTAGTTTTTCTCAACTAAACCTATAACCCAAAATCCCCACATTTAGCTTCACCCACTAGCCAAAATTTCTATACATTAAAAAGTAACTTTTGAGAAAGGTTAATTTTACCTCAAAAGGACTTAACTAGTGTGATTCCCATAAATGACATGTAACATGAACTAGGTCCCCTATTTCAAATTTTTCCCTCTTTATCACACATCCAAGATAGAATGACTAAGGTCAATACAACATTTTTGACTTTTGGTAATGGCCAAAATTTTTTGCCTATAAGAATAAGCAAAGATTTTTAGAATAGGCAACGATTTTTAGTCGTGCTCTTGTCAAGCAGTACCTATTCTTTTAAGCAATGATTTTTCTGGAGTTTCTAGCAATAGTAGAGAAAATCATTGCCTATTGTTCAGTTATAGGCAACAGATTTCTCATTTTTATTTGCCAACGATTTCTCACTATTGCTAGAATAAGCAATGGTTAACAACAGATAAAAAAATTATTGCCTATTGGCAACAATAGGCAACAATGATAGTTTCTCACTGTTGCCAAATAAAAATGAAAAAAATTGTTGCCTATTTTTCAGTTAGAGGCAACTGTTGATAAAAAGTCATTGCCTATTGGCAATAATAAGTAACGATTTCTCACCGTTGCTAAATAAAAATGAAAAAAATTGTTGCCTATTGTTCAATTATAGGCAACGATTTCTTCATTTTTTATTTGGCTATTGTTGCCAATTATATTATAGACAACATGCAAAAATTGTTGCCAATTGATCATAACACTAGTATAAGCAATGATTAAAAAGTGTTGCCAATTATATTAAAGGCAACATGTTAAAACCGTTACCAATTGATCATAGGCAATGGTTTTCAAGATATAGGCAACTCTTTTACATTGTTGCTTGTTGACATTGGATTTTGGTCGTGCTCCAAACTCCAGCCAACGGGGGATTCTTCGAGATCTCAAGCCTACTTCTAGTCAGCCGATAAGAAGAACAACCAAAAGTGAAATAGGATGGACAAAAGAGTAAGAAGAAGACACTAGAGTTAATGTGGTTTGGCCAAATCCATATCTTGTTGGACCCTACGTCCATGGTATGTATGATATATATTAGCAAGATTACAAATGGTTTTTGCTCTCTCATTTTTTTTTACAGAGTTCTTTGTACATATCTCATCCTCTTTTTTTTCTTTTTCTATCGAGTCTCCTCTTTTATAGAAGGAAGAAGGAGACATGCATTAATTACAAGCTACAGTGGTGTTTACATCAAGTAATAGTAGAAAAGACAATTATGAGCTATAATCCTATTGCTGCAGTACATAAGCTATAGTGGTGGGCCCTTTTATCAGTTGCAGACTTCGGGTTGTAGCCGCTGCATAGTACTGCTCTTGCCATGTGGAGAATCTTATCCCCCTGCGCAGGGGTCGAGGTTTCAGACTTGAAATGTTGGCATAGTGATGAAGAGGCGAGCTTAGTGCTATTGCAAAGAGGGCGACGAGTTCTCATAAATGGGGGGGTTGATCACACTTGACAAGTGCCTTACCAGACCTTCGACCTGCGAAGCACGATTCACTGAGGAGGAGCTCGCTGGGAAAGAGCTCACCGAGGAGAGGTTCGTTGATGTGCTTCTAACAACCTCTTTCTTCTAGTGATTCTAAGTCTGCAGCCTTGCCTTGGTCCAATTTTAGTATACAACATCAGCCCCCAACTCTCAGCTCGTGCAACAGGTTGGGAGTTGAAGACATTCTGGATTTCAATCGATCAAAAATGGAATTGTTGTTTCCTTTCCCCAGGTTTTGTTCTCACTAAAGTGAATTGAGTAATTATGACCGCACTAAGTTGAGTCTTTTCTGAGGCCATTAATGCGTGTGGTTGGGGGAGATGAATTGGACTCATTAATGAACCATCCCTTACTCTATTTAAGGGAGAGACTATTTGCTGGCCTTATTGCTCAAAACAAATCATGGAGTACCTTGATGAGCCACCATTAAAATTTTGGCTCTTCTTGGAGGTGTGTATGGTCTGTTGCATATGTGATTTAGAAGAATCATCTTCTCCAATAAAGTGGAAGGGTCTTATATGGATCCCAGATTACACCCTCCTGGTCCTGCCGTGAGGTAATTGTCCGGTCGGCCAAGTTCCTGAGGCTTCCTAGTTAGGTTTCTTTAGGAGGTGCAGGCGGTCGAGGGTAGACGATATGCAGCACTGTCGTCGATTGTGCATTTGAAGGAAAAAAAAAAAGAGCGGCATTTTGTTCTCAAAACATGGCCATCCACGGCTAGCTTCTTTTCCTCTTCCTTTTCTCTTTTGCTTTCTGCTTGTTGTTTCTATTTTTGGTATGCACATTGTTTGATTGTTCTAAATGGCTTTCATACCTAAAAAATAGAGTGAGAAATGTGCGTGAGTGAATTGTAATTTAATTAGGTTCGTATGAGAGCTACAAAACATTCGGCAAGCGATTTTGTTCTCAAATGTGCATGAGAGTTGTAATTTAATCAGGTTCGCATGAGAGTTATGAAACACTTGGCGAGCGATCTTGTGTTCGAATGTGCATGAGAACTACAATTTAATTAGGTTCGCATGAGAGCTACGAAACACTTGGCGAGCGATCTTGTGCTCAAATGTGCATGAGAGCTACAATTTAATCAGGTTTGTATGAGAGCTATGAAACACTTGGTAAAGAGTGAACGATCTTATGCTCGGGGTGACCTTGTGCCCAAAGGGGTGGCCGATCTTGTGGTTGGGGCGATCTTGTGCCCAAAGTAAAGGGTGACCGATGTTGTGGTCGGAGCAATCTTGTGCCCAAGAGTTTATTTTGTAGTGTCTCCACGCCTCAGCGAGCCCTCAACTCAACTAGTGAGTTATTGTCAAGCATCTCCATGCCTCAATGAACCCTCAACTCAACTGGTGAAGTGAGTTTGTTTTAGAGCATCTCCACACCTCAGCTAGCCCTCAGCTCAACTGGTGAGTTATTGTCGAGTGTTTCCGCTCCTCAGCGAGCCCTCATCTCAACTGGATAAGTTATTACCATTAATTCTTCTCTGGATTAAGCTCCGGGGGGCCTTTATTGAATAATGGATTGGAGCGCTCGGCCTCTCATAAAACTCATAACAGATCGACGACATGCAGATGACGAGTATTGCTATCACAACAAAAAAAACTTAATATTAGTAAAAAAACGTTCAAAAATATCCACACAATTCATAAATAAATATGAAAGTCTAGAAGATTGTCTTGATAGTAGGGGACTGCACTCGTTTGATGTTCCGCTGATCGGACCCATGCTGTTGCCTAGAAGGCTACACAACATAATTGTGTAGGTGTCCTCTTTTAATGAGATCTTTGATGGCATCTCACAATGCCCAGCATTCTAAGGTGACATGTCCGAACTCATTATCGTACGCATAAAGTTTTCCCCAATTGACTCTGGACTTGCTGGGAGTCTTCAGGGGTAGAGGTTTTTTGAAGTCTTCTTTGTCCCTTTCCATTGCGAAGACCTTGTCTTAACCATCTGATAAGATACTGTAAGTGTTATGACGAGCCTGGAATGGAGACCTTTCATCCTTGCCCTTTTTCACGGGTTGAAACTCGAAATTGTCATTCCTGCTTCCGCAGTAGCTTCTTTTCTTGCTCGGGGCCGAATTACCTGTTTCAATTTTTTGTGGATCAAAAGTTTCATCCCACCTGATTTGCTTTGCTGTCCGCTCATAGAATTCTCCCAGACTACTCACCAAGGACTTGTACAAATTCTTAAACAACTTTTCATCCCTACAAAGTCCTGCTGAGATGGCAGCCAGAATAGCCTCATCTGAGGGTTTTTCTACATTATTGGCTTCATGCCTGAAGCGAGAGAGATAGTCTTTCAGCACCTCTTGCTTGCCCTGGAAGATTGTGGCGAAGTGGCATGAGGGCATGAGTCATTTCCCCAGCGCTTGATATTGATTAACAAATCTTTCCTGACACTTCTCCCAATTGCCGATGCTGCGAGCCAGAAGACTCTTGAACCACGCTCGAGGGACTTCGCCTAGGGTGGCTGGGAAGACGTGGCATTTGACCAGAGGGTTGCAAGCTTGGAGATCCATCTGGATGTTGAACAGGTCCAAATGGTTACATAGGTCATTGTCTCCATCATACAATGGGATGACTGGAACCTTAAGTTTGCTCGGCAGGGGTTCTTCCATGATTTCTCTAGATAGAGGGGTCTACTCCCTGAAGCGCCCTTGGTTATCTTGGGTGTGGGGGTACTTCTCCAAACACTTAATTCTTTGAAGGAGACCTTCCACCACGTTACCTAAGCCCCCCAACTCCTAACCAGGGATCTGGTGGCTTGGTCCATCATCTTGACCATATAGGTGGCAATTTGAGACTTGCTCCTAGTTGATCTCGTCGAAACATTCAACCTTAGGTATGGTGGGTTTAGTCTACGCTTGCACATTTCAGGCTTGTGCTTGTACCAGCATCGTGACCATTTTAGTCAATTCCTCCATCATATGCTCGAGTCTTTCTTGACATTGGAGCTAGATTTGCGATTCTTCAATGCTGTCAGCAACAAGAGCCGGTTGCGCCAGGCTGACTGGAGGGGGGCCAGTGGCTGCTCTAATTATAGGAGTGGTGGACGAGTCTGTTGTTGAAACATGACCGTCTGGGGTTTGACATTGTGTGTTCGAGGCCCTAGTGACTTTTCCTCTAACCATCACAATGAAAGGTCAACCAGAATAGGTGAGATCCCCACAGATGGTGCCAAAGATGTTGATGTTGGATTTTGGTTGTGCTCCAAACTCCGGCCAATGGGGGATTCTTTGGGATCTCAAGCCTACTTCTGGTCTACCGATAAGAAGAACAACCAAAAGTGAAATGGGAAGAATAGAAGAGTAAGAAGAAGACACCAGAGTTAATGTGGTTTAGCCAAATCCAGATCTTGTTGGACCCTACATCCACGATATGTATGATATATATTAGTAGGACTACAAATGGTTTCTGCTCTCTCATTTTTTTCACAGAGTTCTTTGTACATATCTCATTCTTTTTTTTTCTTTTTCTATCGGTTCTCCTTTTTTATAGAAGGGAGAAGGAGACATGCATTAATTACAAGCTATAGTGGTGTTTACATCAAGTAATAAGTAGAAAAGACAATTATGAGCTATAATCCAGCTACTGCAGTACATAGGCTGCGGTGGTAGGCCCTTTTGTCAATTGTTGACTTTGGGTTGTAGCCGCTGCATGGTACTACTCCTGCCATGTGGAGAATCTTATCCCCCTGCACAGGGGTCTGGGGTTCAAACTTGAAATGTTGGCATAGTGACGAGGAGGCGAGCTTAGTGCTACTGCAAAGAGGGCAATGAGTTCTCGTAAAAGGGGGAGTCAATCATACTTGACAAGTGCCTTACCAGACCTTCGACCTACGAAGCACGGTTTGTCGAGAAGGAGCTCACTGGGAAGGAGCTCGTCAAGGAGAGGTTAGTTGATATGCTTCTAATGACCTCTTTCTTCTAGTGATTCCATGTCTACGGCCTCGCCTTGGGCCAATTTCCATATACAACATTGCTAATTATAGGCAACGCTTTTGAAAAAGAAAAATTAAAACATTCATTTCATTAAAAAATAATTAAGACATTTGTTTCATTAAAAAAAAAATGTTGAATATAATTGAATGTTTATTGTTTCAATCTCAAAATACAATTTTACCTAAATAAATCCCCTTAACAAATTAATAATATTCTAAATAACAAGAAGTCTAAAT